>JAHHFK020004326.1:0-85730 GCA_024533555.2 Aedes koreicus | reverse complement strand
GAAGGGGTGCTGTCATAGAAATGAAACTGAAATTTCTTCATAACTCTAGATCTAATAAAGCAAATGGAACCAAATTTGGCTTGCAAGAATTTTAAAAACAATAAATGTTTCTACGGTGGTTCGAGACCCCTCTTTTCTCCCTGGTAGGAGGGGCGGGGCTCCCATACAAATGGAGAGCAAATTTCTTCATAACTCGAGAACTAATCAAGTAAATGAAACCACTTTTAGCAAATGGGGGTTTTTGGAGGCTAGATTTCTATATACATAAATATGAATTTATGTCGGTCTGTCTGTCGGACCCTTATAGACTCGGAAAGTTCTGAACCGACCAACGTGAACATTTATATGAAGGGGTTTTTGGGGCTGTAAAAGGTTCTTATGATTGTTTGAGACCCCTTCTCTCTCAGGAAGGGACGCTCTCATACAAATGAGACACAAATTTCATCATAACCCGAGAACTCATCAAGCAAATTGAATCAAATTTGGCATGTGGGGAGTTTTGACGACAAGAATGTTTCTATGGGAGTTCAAGACCCCTCCCCTCTCTGAAAAAGAGGGGGAGGGGCTTCCAACAAATGAAACTCAAATTTTTATTATAATCGATGAGCCCAATGTGATGGTTCGAGAACTAATCAAGTAAATGGAACCAAATTTGGCATGTGGGGGCTTTTGAAGGCAATGATTGTATCATGGTTTGAGAAACCATCCCCCCGGTGGAAGGAAGGGCTCCCATACAAATGAAACACAAATTTCTACCAAAAATGAGAATTATCCAAGTTACTTAAACACAAAACGTGTATTTCTCGGGAAGAAGCATGTTTTGATAGAAGTTTGAACCCCTGCTTATTCAAGAAAAAAAAAACTCATTTCGAAAACAAAACCATAAACATGCCAATTATATTAAATTTTCCTTCATTTAGTTGCAAGCGTAGCAGCGCACGCACCGGGTTCAGCTAGTATCATATGAAACACAAATACAAATATGATTTGCCAAATAAAATTATTAAAACAAAAAAAACATGACTTTTTGTTATTTTGAAAGTGTGCTTATACTTTCTGGAACAGTCTATATCATCATTTTATATCATTATAGCCATATTAAAATTCTGTATTAGAACAATAAGTAATAAAAATGAAATTTTACAAAAAAGTTGATTCCAGATAGTACAGATATCTTATTGCATTGTATCCTATGATGTTTTTATATTAATTCAGATCATTGGATATTATTAAAATTAATAAATGCTCCTCAATTCTGCTGATTATTTTTATCCATGTGTCATGAATACATACATATTTTGTTTTGATTCATGTAGAATTAAATGTTTTATGTTTTATTTAATTACAATATGACCGTCACATTCCAGAGTTACATTCATCTGCCACTGATTGCGCTGTAAAGGTGCGCCAAACTGCCTATTATTATCATGTACCTATTATTACTATTTTAATTATTTCATCATATTATTTTATTTATAATATTTAATATTTTAATTATGGGATGACGAATTCCAACTATGGCATATTTTAATAAAATATTATAGCATATTTCATTGCTCTATTACATGCTACATTTATTGCATATTATGACAGATTATTTACATTGTATATGATAAATACTGGGTTGGGAGGGAGCATCAGGGTATCATTCAAGCTGAAACTGGACGATGGTTTGATTGACTGCCTCATTCTAGGAGGGAATGAACAGTATCATTTTCTTTATCCTACCGATTCGATTGTGATGCTGTGAATTCTACTCCACCAATTTTAGTGAGAGTGACGCGCCCTTCGTAAGCAGCCTGTAGCCTTTCCTGTAGAAAGCTTAATAATTATTGCGAATTGGGTTATTCGATTTGATGGATCGTATCGTTTGAAGGAGATTCTTAATTTCCCGTGGATTTCGCGTGAGTGTCTCTGCTCACGGGTCCACTTCTCCATTGTTGGCCCTTCATACAGCGATATTGTGAATTCAAATCGGTGGCTAAATTTGATCTTGCTAATAAGTGGAGCTGTATCCAAGCCAAGGGCATGAGAGGATGGTGGCTACTATAAATTTATACATACTACAAAATACGTGCCTTACTCAAATCAGAACAAGCTGCGATAATGGAACGGTAAACATATAGACTGTTCCGAAAAATATAAATACCCTTTCTTTCTTAAATAAAAAATACCATACTGTGATTTTTGATAATTTTATACTCAAACATAGTAAATAACGATGTTTTCTTTCCGTTTTCATTTCAGTTTGCTTGAATTTTCGTAGGGTACGCGAGTTCTCTAAATTTTCCATTAACACTACTCATAAACTTCTGCACAGTGCTTTCTGCTCCCATTTTCACCACTTTTGGCCAATCTTTCTTAAATTTCTCTACATTATCCACTGGTTTCATGTGTTTTCTCAGCTTCGTCTTCGTCAAAGCCAAGAAAATCGATAGGGCGAATCTCTGGGCAGTTTGGTGGATTCATCTCCTTTTGTACAAATGGTTTCTTTTGTACCACTCTAATGCATATTTAGAGTAATGGCAGGAAGCAAGATCAGGCCAAAAGATAGATTATTGATAGAGACTTTTTCTAATGAATGACCATATTTTTCCACATTCATATGGCCTGCCACACCATTACTTTCTTGCCAAATTTTTCGGTGTTAATGGCTTTCACTGATCCAGAAACATCCTTCCCTTCGGCGACGTATAAAACTGTGGTCCCGGCAGAGTTTTATTATCGAGTTTTATGTAAGTTTCATCGTCCATGACAACACAGCACAATTTTTTTGGTCAGCAGATTTTCGGGCAGCTTTCGAGCTATCGGTTTCACAGATGCAGTCTGTTTGGGGCTTCATTTTGTCTGCTTCTACTTCCCACAAGTCCCCGTTTGTGCACAATCCGTTGTCTTTGCTTGGAAGAAAGACCACACATTTTCAAACTGCCGTGCGATAAATTGAAAAAAATGACAACATCAGTTTAAGTTGGATGTAACCAACAAGACGCAGCCAACAGTTGGTTGAATACTGCACGCATTTTGAATTGACGGTAAATCATTAGTGTATATATAATTATTGGAACATTCTATAATATAATACAATTCGACGAAGATTTTTCATTAGGGTCTAACTGACAAACGTAAACAATTGTTTCTTCCTTGAATTTGTTGACCTTGGAAACTTGCCTTATTAATCCATCAAAGCCATTTCGAAGAACAAGATTCCTTCTATTCTATAGAATTGGCCAGCTTAAATGGGTAGATTTTGCCTTACGAGAAATTTATGGAAGAAGCCATTGTTTACGTTTGTCAGTTAGGCCCTAATGATAAATCTTTGTCGAAGTATCCAATTGATGTTAGCATTGTGTTTATTTGGGACTTGTTGAACGTGAAAATGATCTCGGAATAACGATTGTACTCGAAAAAAATGCAACACTTTCTTTTTGAATATCTTTTTATTGCATGGGAGAAATCGATGAAATGTTGGGTAAAACTAGTTTAGAGTGAGATGTTTACATATGCAAAATTCGTCACAATCTGTCAAGTGGCTATCGAGATGACTTCCGGTTGGCTTGTCCAGCAGACAATGAAGCGTGCCGGACTTCATGTCTTCTAGGTAAGGAAGGCGCCTAACTAAACCGGTAAACAGAATACGGTGGCCAAATCCCGTGCCAGGAAGCTGTACTGCGAGTGGTTGGTGCAACCGAAATGTATCGTAATAGACGACGAGACGTACATTAAAACAAACGCCAAGCAGATCCTCAGCCTGGAGTTTTTCATCGGCAAGTCCCACCAGGATGTTCTGGAGAAGTTTCGGAAGAAGAAGGTTGACAAATTTGCCAAGCAGTACTTGGTGTGGCAGGCGATCTGTGGGTTTGGCAAATTTAGCAAGCCGTACGGACAAATATATAAAGAAGAATGCCTCCTGCCTCTCAGGTGACACTCTGTTTTGGCCGGATCTGGCATCTTGTCATTACCCGACACCGGTGATGGAGTGGTACTAAGCCAATGATTTTGTTTTTGTGCCAATAAAGGCAAATGCGCTAATTTCACCAGAACTTCACCCAATAGAAACATTCTAAGCGATTATGAAGGGCAAGCAGGGAAGGTCTTCTAAAACGACAAGGATTTGAAGAAAGAGTGGATGAAAGTGTGTGAGAAAGATGGCGCAAGTGTTTCACATGGTTTCATAGCTAGCGTTAAGTCCAAGGTGTGGGCATTGAGGTGAAGAGGTTGAATAAACCAGCTTTGCAGAAACATTGCTAATATGTGTTTACTTATTCCCTGAGAGTTTCTAAGACATCCGACTGAAAATGAATTTTTGGTGACCAATTTTTTCTGTTGTATTTTTTTCGAGTACAACATTTACATTCAAAATTCTAGAACCTCATGGAAGCTGTGCAATTATAAGTCTTCCATGACGCTGATGTTGAAATCTGGATCATTTTTATGGATAACTATTAATGGTAGTAGTGGGTAACGGGGAACCAGGGTTCGATTCCAGAGAAGGAACCTGAGAAATGGCTACCACATCTTTTATGATGTCTTATTATGTTTATGAGTTGAGCATGAATCCTTCAACAAGGATCAAGTGAAGGACAATCCTGGTGCCAGCAGCTGCGGTAACTCCAACTCCGCTAGCGTATATTAAATGTGTTGCGGTTGAAAAGCTCAAAGTTCAGTCTTGCCCACCACGGGTGCTACTCTTAATGATGGCAGTAGGTTACTGAATTGTTTTAACTATGGTGGTGATGCCCTTCAATGGGTGCAGTGTATTCTTCACAAGCCCAGCTGCTATTACCTACGGCACAACCAAAAAACCCGGGCCCCACCACCCAAAAACACCCACTCAAAAAAAAAAAAAAAAAAGAAGAGACCGACCCCCCCCCTCTCCCCACCCCCAAAAAAAGGACCCATAAAAAAACCAACCCCCCTCCCCCTCCCCACACAAACACACCCACCCCACCATTAAAAAAAAAATTTTTTTAAAACCACCCACCTCCTTTTTTTCAAAATTTACGCGTAAAAGGATAGTTTTATTTTTTTTGTTTCGTTTTTTTAAAGTGATCGAGTCAAGGGTGAGTCGCTTAGCACAATATCCCTTGTGCTCATTTTTTTTTAGTGTGCCTCTAAGAGTTACGATGAGTGCCAATAGGTGCCCATGTGTGCCACGGTAATTTGACAATTCAATCGTTATCTTTTGGCTACGCCTGGCAACCAGGCGATTGTTTTGTTTAGCTTTGCAAAAAATTTCCAGGTGATTTGAGTACTCGGTCAAGATTTTTGTTGCGGAAACCGCGTTTTCGATACTCTTGTGTTGAGATAGCGAATTTCAGTGATTAAGAATAAAATCTCAAGAAGCTAAGCGCTGGAAGTAAGTGCGAGAATTCCCATAAACTGTTATATATTTATGATTGGTTTATCCTATTTTTCAACAGCTCACGTACGCCTGCGAAAACAATGACCGAGATGCAACTCCACCCTTTGATAGCAGATTCATCCGGCGTTATAACAAAATGTATCAAACCGTATCTTCCATGCGAGATTCCCCTATGAGAATATTAATTAATCGATTAATCTGTAATTATATAAAGTTGTTAACGGTTACAGTTTAATGTAATGCGTATTTCATGCATACCTTAATGCATACCAACATAACTTTCTTCAATCCTTTCTTCTTGCATGGTCTCTAATCCGCTCGAATCATTTGGCATATAATTCTCTGGACCACTCAATGGATCACAAGATATGATATCTGAGTCGTTGTGTGAGGTACTAGTAGTAGTCTCTAACGATGTTCCTCTGTCGGCATTGCTGAGGCTTACGAACTGCACTGCAGCAGGAGAGTGACTAGTTACATTTAATGTCGATGATTGTGTCGATGTGTCCGAATATGTTTGACGTCATTTCCTTGATGAACATTCTGGCATTCGGAAATGAACATTACTACTATGCCTGGTCAGGCTGTAAATGTGCCAGTTTCCTTTCTTCGATCTTTGCTCAACGGAGTTCCACCAGCTGCAACTTCTTCACAAAGGCTCTCAGCCATGATCCGCATGTCCTCTTCAATCTCTTAGATCATCTCGATGGTAAGCTGAGCCTACGACTGGAGGTAATGGAGGTTGATGGTTTCATATTCCGCCTCCAATTTGCTCCAAAAATGTGCCTTTAATTGTAGCTGCTAATTGTTATCATGTCACGACTTATTAACTTGAATAGCTTACCTCATCCATTGTTCCACTCAAGATTTTGCCTAAACAAACAGGGAGCTCAAAAGTTCACTTATAATTATGTTTTACTATAACTTATGTCTGTTGCGTGACGAAACAAACAACACCACAACAACATACAACGGCAATTTTCCAGGGTTGCCAGGTTATATCTTCGAAAAGTACAAATGTCAAAAGTGTGCCACAGAGTGCCACACATGTTCCGGTATGGTGAAAGATTTTCTACTACGGCGTGCCTGGCACACTGTTCTAAGCGACTCACCCCTTGGTTAAGTTTTTTTTCTTTTTTTTTTCCACAAAAACAAAAAAAAAAAATAATAATTAATTATTATTTATTATTTTATTTATTTTATATATTTATATATTTTTTTAATTTTATTAACAGTATGATAATTAGTATATAACCACAATGGAACTGACTCTTACCTTTGGGTCATGACAGAGTATCCTTACTTAGCCCTTGTGGCACGTCAGGCCGGCCAGTTCAATTACTGTTCGTGGATCTTTCCAACACGATAGTTTATAAGGCAGGCAATATGCTTAGTTTTGTAAAACGTTCGGATATTACGTTCAAGATCCCGATGCAATAAAAATGCTTTATTTTGGTTATATGCGGTCAATATTAGAATATAATAGAATTGTTTGGTCTCCTAACATGAAAAAAAAAAAACATGAAGAGCGAATAGAGCCAATCTAAAAACTATATGCACTACGTAGGTTTGGATGGATGGCTTATCTCTTCCAGCTTTGGAAGCACGTTGTATGTTGATCAATATTGAAACTTTGAAAGAACGTCGAAATATAGCAAAAGTTTTGTTTGTAAATGATTTAATCTAATCTAATCTATTTTCAAAACTAAACGTATATGCCCTCACTCGACAATGACGTAATCGTAATTTATTTGCGGTAGATCGTCATCGTACAAATTATGCAAAATTTGGACCGCTAAACCACTTGGCTACTGTAATAGTTTTCAGCATTGTGAAACTTTAAAAACACAGCATTGTGACTTTAAAACATCCAAGACAAAATTGAAAAAAAAAATAGGTCAACACTCTGCGAAGTAACACAGCATTAGCATTGAATTTTAGTTTAAGTATGTATCCATACATTACGTATTAATTATGTTTTTATTGCAGTGCGCCACATTTGAATAATAATGTTTTTTTTTTAAATTGAAAATATCTTCTCAACATCATGGGATCCCAGTAGAGAACAGCAATTTTTCCTGGAACCAAAGATGTCCAAAGAAACTATCGATAGGTCCGATAGAGCTCGGCAGGTTATGAAATTGAATAGAAGTAGTTTGAAATTGAGCGTAGGGCTGGCTTTGTTTTGGCAGTATTTCGAAGCAAACGCAGACACTTTTGCCAAACATCCTACTGCGGGGTAGGTCAAAGCAGGGACGGATCCGCCACCTTTACGGGTATCTATATTAACACCTATGTAACGAAAAGGTCGACATATTGAATATACAACAATGTTTTTAATATGAATTTTCTACTTGTGTTAAGTCAAATTTAAACCAAAAAGGGACAAATTTTGGTCATTAGATGAGGACCTTATTTGAAAACGCTTAGGCAAATTCGAGTTGAAATATATGTTTACAGAAATGAATCCATCGAAGCATTTGTTATCAACAAATATGTTGCAACATAGATTCTGTTAAATGGTTTGAATGCTAAAACTCTGATCCCACAAGTTTGTTGGTTTTGCCTTTACTACGATGAACTCTATATTATTAAGATCCAACCCTTTCTTGATATGAAGCCGATTAAACCTACATTTTCGTTGATATGTGCCATCCAAATCCAAAAAGAAGTTATGTCAACATTGCATTGGATGGTCAAACAGAAATCATCAGCTTGATCCCCTGATGTTTGCAATCAAGAAATAAAAACGAAAAGCACCAATTGTTACAGTTTGATCCAACCCTTCGCCTCATGCAACTTATGTGATTCATTTTTTTCATTGCACTCTATAACGGAACGTATGGATCAACATTAGCTCACCAAAACAAATCAACTGAACCGCTTCAAAACTAGGATGTTATTGTTGAAGTCAATCACTTCCACTTATCAAGCTGTTGCCCTCTAGAGGGTCTCGTCCAAAGGAAACATCGACCACGCAGAGCAAGCAAATGAAATGCACTTTGCTAACGGTGAAAAGTCAAATAAAATTTCTCAAGCACTTCGTACACATGGACGTACATATATTCGATGCAATATGCGGTGTCAAATTGCGTTGGCTTTGGCAAAATTGCGCCAAAAGTCGATATTAATTATTGTTCACCTCGAATCTGCTATAAATATTCACGGATCATCGGTATCCATCGTCAGTCCGCTCAAAGCATCCGATCAGCTTCATCAATTGAAACAAAAAAAAATCAATCCACTGGTCCAACATGTACAAGGTAGTCAAGCGGAGTAAACCAATATCTTGTTCATCAATTCACTCTCGCTTTGACTGTTTGTTTTGCAGATCATCGTAGCCGTTGCCTGTCTGGCTGCTCTTGCCGCCGCCCTGCCATATAAAGCGGCGCCTGAACCGGAACATCACGAACATAAGGAAGCTCATCACCACCCACAGTACAAGTTCGAATATGGAGTAAAGGATGGCCACACCGGTGACCACAAGACCCAGTGGGAGCACCGTGACGGAGACCACGTCAAGGGACAGTACACCCTGGAGGAAGCCGATGGTGGCCACCGTGTTGTTGAGTACGAATCCGATGCTCACGGAGGAATTCAGATCCAGGTCAAGAAAGTAGGCGGACATGGTCCAGCTCCCAAGGTTCACGAACCGGTGCCAATCGTGCCGGTCAAACCGGTGAAGACCGCCCATCACCATGGAGGGGAAAGTTACGCCCACTTGAAGAAGCACCGGTACTAAGATAGTGATTAGATAGAGACTGATCTGCTTGAAGAGGAACGTTGATCGTTTCTTGATTAGTACGGTCAATGGAAGATATTCTGGAACTGAGTCGAATTTGGAGCAAAATTGCTATGAGTGAGGTGAATGTTTGAAGTTTACTCGCTTTTTTGCAGAAAAAATACTAAATATTTTAATGGAAATTGATATTTTTTCTGATGAATCTGGTAAAGTTGAATATGCTCATCAACACCACAGCATAAATAACGTGATAGAGTATGTCTTGATATCAAATTCCAAACATCATCAATACTAATATCAAGATAGACTTTATCTCTTAATATTCGTTGTTGTGTAAAAGGGATATTTTTAACTCATAAAAACCCAGTTTTAGTACTTTTGAATCGTATTCGACTCAGAAACAAACATCTTTCACTGACCGTGTAGTCGATATTTTTTCGATAAACACGTAAAGAGGGCCAATGAGTCACACAACTTGCGTTCGGAATCATGAGGATCCTACAGCGTTGATAGCTTTTTGCATCGATTTAATTTTTAAGAACTACTGCTTCGTTCAATAATTTTAGATAATGCTGGATTAAGGGCGATACTATTATCTTCGGTTTCTCTTCGCCAATTTCCTCTACTAAAATGAAGGTGACGTGTAGCTGGTTTGGCCTCAGAACAAAAACAAAATTCTTCTCATCTAGGATTCTAAAAGGCACAAACTTAGAAATTATGAATTTTACACGAGACATAATTCATTTTTGTAAAAAGTCGCGGAACGTAAAGAAAAATTTCGTGTAAAATTATGTCTCCTGTTTGATTGAATATATTTTCTCATCTCTTTCAACTCATTCTGATGTGCAAAGGGACGCTTGCATGTGTCGGTCTCAGGGGACAGATATTTACATGACATTTTGGTAGTGTGCAGGAAAACTTGTTATGTACACACTACCAAAATGTCATGTAAATTTCTGTCCCCTGAGACCGACACATCCTAGCGTCGTTTAGCAGATATGAATGAGTTGAAAGAGATGAGAAATTAAATTCAATCAAACACATCTTTCGTCGAATTGCGTATGTGTCAGTTTCCAGAGACATAATCTTACACAAAATCTTTTTTTACGTTTCCCGACTTTTTACAAACATGAATTACGTCTCGTGTAAATTTCATAATTTCTAAGTGTGAACTTGTCATCTTGTTTTTAAGAGCAGAAATCGATGGAGAGAAAACGAAAATGTTACTATCGCTCTTATTGCGTCTCTTTCATCAAAAACTTACAAAATCAGAAACATTCTGATCCAGCATAAAAAAAAAAATCAAAATATGTTATTTCCAAAAGAGGAAAACGACGTTCATTGCTAACTCTCTTATGATTCTGAACGCAGGATGTTATCATTAAAATCAGTACATAACGTTGTGGATTGTCAGCGTTGGTGATAATTTCAATGATTAAATGGTTGCTTTAATAAATATGATTATGGAAGATATGTACCGTCTCACCTTTCGAAAGTGCCAATGACTTTTGATTGATTTTCTTCAGCAGCGTTCCATGTGATTCTCTTTGTCTAAGAAAGAGTATTTTTAGATAACTCAACATAATAAGAAACAACTGAATGGAAGAAGCAACGTTTTTGTAGCTGATTAAAGGCTGACTGAAGGTAATAAGCTACGCCCCTCGTGTATCGCTAGCATGCCTCTAGTGTTGGGAATCGAAAATCTTTGACAGAGGTTTGTTAACACTTCTAAATATACTGAAAAACTGGTGCAAATTTGATCCAAGTAGACGATCGCGTTCAGAAATACCGTCAAATGGAACTCGAAAGAAGAAAAAAATATTATACACAAGCACCTGGAAAATTCTGAGTGGTCCGGATTTTCTAAGCTTGCTAAAATGTTGAAGATGACGAAAACAACAGTTTGTCGAGATCTCAAAACCTACAAGGAAACCCTGAGTGTGAAAAGTAATCAGCGAAAAGTGCGTTAAGGCCAACCCCGTCTTTTGATCTGAGATGTGGCCAGAAGGTACAACGCCAACTTTCAAACGGTGCGGAACACCCTTGCTAGGGAAGGATACAAGTCGTACAAAGCCAGTAAACATCCGATCCGGCACATGAAGCAGAATTTCGAGGCCAAAAAGCGTGCAAGGCTCTTGTACAACCGTGTTTGACGTCACTTTGATCGATGACGAATCATACGTCATACTCGGTCAAAAGTTTTACATCGCAACTGGACGTGGGAATGTACCGGGAATATTCAACTTCGTGTTTGCCGACAAGTTCGTGAAGAAGGCCATGATCTGGCAAGCGATTTGCAGTTGTGGCCTGAAAACGGAACCATTCGTCACCTTCTCGAAGATGACATCCCAAGTTTACATCGAAGAATACCTGAAAAAGCGTGTATTGCCGTTCATCAAGCATAGGGGCAAAGTCATCTTTTGGCCCGATTTGGCCAACTGAGACTACTTTAAGGTGGTTCTGGAGTGGTATGCTGCCAACGTGATTGATTTTGTCCCCAAGCTAATGAATCCTCCGGATTGCCCGGAATTTCGACGAATCAAAAAACGCTGGGCAGTTTCACAGCAGCGACCTCGACGCAGCGGCAGAGCAGTCAAGGACATTCAGCAAATTTTGGCAAAATGGAAGAAATGCGCTGATTCCGTATCCGTTTCCACTGTGTGGGCGCTGATTTCATCAAAAGAAGGCTCGAGATTTGGTTCGAACTGGATAAATGTATCCATCTAGTGCTGTTGCTTTGAAGTTTTAATAAACATACTGCAAAGCAACCATAAATGGACTTTTTAAACTTATTGAATCACGAATAACAGGTCTTTTTGTGCGTACCAACTTACTTTAAGTCAGCCTTTTAGTGCAAAAAGAGTAATTTTATGACGATAATCGATCAATATACGGTGATTCTTTTAAATAGTCCATCTTATGAATCCCAAAACCATCTTATGAATCCCAAAACTCCTTCTAATCCATATTAATTTTGTTACTGTTCTTCATTGAATTGACTTTTTTGTTTTTTTTTTTATATTCGATTTAGATATTTGGGTTTGGGCTTTAAACTCCGATTGAAATGTCCGGGCTTTAAACTCCGATTCTGAAAATCAGTTTTAAAAACACCCGAGAAATTGCAGAAGGTGAACACTTCCAGCCGCAAAAATCATATGCAACATACAATTTAAAATTTTCTCTTAAGTAGGATCACAATGTCTGGTTTTAGCTAACATCAAACTACGTTTGATAACACTCCTTCAATTGAACATAGTGACTTCATTCATACACCATTCGATGGGAATGACTTACAAAATGTTGCATTCGTATTGGAATTTTCTATATGATTAGTATAAAAAGATTCAATGTTGTGCTAACAAATGACCTATTTTTCGTCCCATATAGATTAGAATACGAACAGGTTGAATATTTGGTCGGATTCGAAGCAAACACCATTTTTGCGGGATTTTTGTAAGGCATCCTTACAACGTGTCCCGCCCATTGTACCCTTCCAGTAACTTTCTGGTTACTGGGTTCACCATAGAGTTACGCCAGCTCGTGGGTCATCCTTCTACTCCCCACATATACATACACATTTACATACACCGCCAAAGATTCATGCCCGTAGTGAACTGCCGGTCTTATCATTGTCTTGTACATGGTAACTAAGTGAAACATGTGAAAGACAATGATAAGATCGGCAGTTCTCTACGGGGGTAAAGTAGACCAGACCTTAGGTTCTTGAGGAGTCCATGGTGAGCATGACTTCCTGTTGTTGCCTGTGCGAGCTCTATCGACTTCGGTTCCTCCTGGCATCGGATACTTGATCTTCGATGCATTCACCAATGATCCAACCTTTCTGTTTAACGTTACAGCCTGGTGTACTGCTCAGTTGCCACATTGAACGTTCTTTGGATAATGTCCACGTCGAATTGACAAATGAATTGACTTTTATTGAAAATCGTGCCACACTTTTTGAAGCAAGACCTGTGCGCCGATCTATTTTGAATTGGCGGCGGTGTGTATGGTATTTTCAAACGGCAGCGGCAGCGGCGTCGGCGGCGTGTATCGGCGCGGGCATAAATTATCCCCTCAACATTTCCTTATGCTTATCCCTTTTAACTGATTGGCTTTTTCGTGCACTGTTAAGACCATAGGATTACTCCAAGTCTTATGTTTTGATAGAAGGCTCGGATATAAATAGTGTTATATGACTCAGGTCGATGAATTGACGTGTGTATGAGTGTATCTTTAGTGTGTGTACAAAGATATGAAACTTAACAATAAAGTATTTCTTCATAACAACTCGACGGGGAATTCGGCTTATGTATTTATTACTAAACTAAACCAAGACTGTTTTTTCAGCGTTCAGAGTTCAGTTGCCAAAAAACGCTCTGCACATTTCGTTATTGTCGTGTCCGAAAATAGTTTAGTTTAGATCTTCACGAAGATGGCTAGTCATGTTTTCAGCGCTGGCAAAAATCAAATACGATTTCACGGGGAATCTATTTATAATAAATTAATGATTGATGATATATTCATTGAAAAATATTTTACTGAAGACATATTACAGCAAAAAAGTAGATTATAAAGTTCTGATTACACATTTAATTAATTGTGTACTCTGATTTTTAATGTACCGTAGAATAGAACTTGTAATATAAAAAGCGCAAAAGGGAGGGAGAAAAAAAAACTTTTATATTTCAAAAAAATTCGAAAATTTTAAAATTTTCAAAATTTCAAAAATAAAAAAATAAAAAAATTTAAAAAAAAAAAATAATAAAAATTTAATATCGAATCTAAATATATAAAAATCTCCAAATCTATAAATTCAAGAATTTAAAGATCCAAAAATTATAATATCTAAAAATTTAATAGTCAAAATATCTTCATATCTGGAAAAAATCTACGTATTTGAGAAATAAAAAATGTAAGAGATAAGAAATCTGAGAAAACCAAAATTCTGAGGCTGAATTTTGAAACTTGGCCACAACATTCTTCTATTTACACTCTGTGAATCTTCTGATAAAATAAGAGCGCCGTCAGTTTTAGAAAAACCCCTAATAGAAGAAGACCCGCCAAAGCTAGCATTTCCTCTATCTTAAAATCAGAAAATAAAAAAATAAAGACAAAACGTTAAAAAATTTAAGAATCTAATAGTATCAATATCTAAAAACTAATAAATATTGAAAAATCAAAATTCCTTTATAATTTATATATTTAGGAGCTTAAAGATCAAAAATTAAATCAATTATAAAAAAAAATACTAAGAGCAGTGGAATAGACCGAATTATCAGTATTTTTACAACATTACTACAATCACGTATAAAAATAATCCAGTGCGCACTTATTTACAGGTTAGTGGTTCAGTGCTTAGCCAAGTAATTTGACTCGAGATTTGTCACGTTAAAATAAAAACGAATGTTTTCCCGACGATGGTTTTATTCGGCAAATGTTTTGCCAATTAGGTCTTTCGGTGATATTAGTGTCGATATATATAAAATTTAATAAACAACCCTTATTTATACAGTCTTTACTATTCAATGCAAAAATCTGGAATGTTCAATCACTGTTAATTTACACTGATCTTTATAAATGGTTTTTGAACTTTCTCACGTCTGACAAAATGCTATCAAGTTGTGGAAATAAACTCTATTTGTTTTAGACCCCGTTCAGACTACGAGCTATATTACTTGATCTAACGAATCTTGATATGAGATGCATTCTTTCCAGTGAAAACTAGATGTACGAACATTGATATCAAGTGATATCCCGGATAAAAATAACCATACAGTTACAATACAATAATATAAAATAACAATAAAAACTATTGCTGGGGGCAACCCCGGCGTAGTGGTTAGCATCCATACCTCTCACGCTTAAGTCACGAGTTCGAATCTCACCCCCAGACAAGTAACGAAAATACCCAAAAGAGGTATTTGAGTGACTACGACAGGAGATGAACCAGCCCGAGGCTGAAAATCTCGGTAATCAATATAAAAAAAAAAAAAAAAAAAAAAACTATTGCCGACCATGAATCTTATTGTTTATGTATCAAAAAAAAAATGATAAATACATGTTGTCATTAAAATAGATCTACTATTCACCCCATGATTCACCCCATAAGCTAGAATTTTCAACAATTGTGAAACAATACAATCAATGATAAAATTGACTTAAATTTGTTCGGAGAAAAATGATTTTTTCTATAGTTAAAATTCATAACAACCCCTGGGCTGCAAAATGGTGAGTAGACACCTGTAATGGAGCGTGCGTCCCCGCAACATAGCACTGGTCCTCACAAGTTCCTACCTTATGCTTCCACGGGTCAAGAGATGACAAAGACCGCCAGCTAAGGCTTGCGTACTTAGCTGGTAGTGCAGCCTGGGCACTGTTGTCCTTCTGACTTCAGCTAGATTGAGGAGGTGCGTTCCGAGCGTCTGTCCACCAAGGAGGTGCGGCTCAAACAGCGTCTGTCCTGGCATCTAGCGGTTGAGTAAGAAACGCTGTATCGCGTCAACTATACATTAGGTGGCAGCCGCACCAAAGCGATGTAGGCAGCGTGACCCGGTAAAGAAGCATGCTGAAATCTTACCCTACCACGGAAAATGGAAGTATTCTTTATACGGTATATAATTTCAGATCATCCATGGAATTCCCAATACACCACGTCACCCCTCCATTAAAATACGTTTATTGATTTTACTATAGTCTAAACTACTTATGACCCCATTATCTATCGCCCCCGTTAAATCTTCTTAGCTTTCCCTTACTCGGTAGCAATAACTATTAGGTCAAGCAAGGAAATAAAAGCAGATTGCTGTTATAATATCAGCATCAAGTTTCAAAAAATTAACTATGGCAACAATAAATAAAAATGTATAAATGTTAGTTTTGTAAAATGTCAATAGATTTGATAAACTTTTTCAGGATATCTCCAATCAAGATTTTGGTGAAATGCTGCTATCGCTGAAAACGAACGAAAACGTGTTTAAGCGCGAGCCACAGAACTCTACACTTTAACATTTTACAACATTTCTTGTATATCAAGATCAACCGAATGAAGATCATTTATATAGATACGAATACTTGTAGTATTTTTCATTTACATAAATATATACACCATTATATAAATATTTCATGAGATTGGGAGGGATTGAAGCACTCTGCATGGGGAGAGTGAGAATGTCAACTCCCCATTGCTAACAGTTTGTGAATAGAGGGCGGCCTCTTCTCCCCGCACATTGGGGCATCCTCATGTTAGATAGCTAGCTCTTTTGACTAATTGTTCAATCTAGTTGTTGGAAGGAGATTCTTTATATCCCTGTGGATACGTATAAGTGATGTTGCATGTCGATCCACCCAACCCATTTTTGGCCCTTTATACAACGGCATGATTAGGATAATCAGTGGTTATTAAAGCTTGATCAGCGAAAAGGTTAATAATTCCAAATGTAACAATTAGTAAAAAGCTTCTGGAGCTCAATAAGAGAGTTCTTTGTACTTATACTGTCCTAGTAACTGGACATTGGCCCGAGTAGATATCAGTTGGAAAAACATTGGCCAGGTTCAGAATGATATCTGTCGTTTCTGTAACATGGAACGTGAAACCTTGGAACATCTGCTTTGCAGTTGTGATGCTTTGTATACATAAGAGCAGACTTAAATTTCTGTACAATGGCTATATGCAACCTAAAGAAATTTGGACTGCAAATCCTGGAAAGGTGGTGGGTTTAAAAAACTCAATTTTGCCTGACTGGGAGACGCGTCTTTGGCTGGTGATCTAGCTTTAAGATGCGAATTAGAATAGTAAACAGGGGTATACCACAAAAGTTCAACTCAGTAGAAACAACAAAAAAAAAAGCTTGATCAAGTCTAACAGAGGGGAGAGCCCATTGCTGTCGGACTCAGTTTCCGTGCTACAATGGGTGGTAGAACATATCATACATCATCATACATACAGTCATAATCATAGTCATAATCAGCAAAGAAATGTTTTTGAGGTATTCAAAGGTGTTTGTATGGGAAATTGTGTGAAAGTGTATTGAATTTCATTTGGAGTATTTTTCTTTTATTCGACAAATAACACAATTGTTTCGCTACTGCGTACTTTAAAACAATACATTATATTGTACATTAATAATCCACTGGTTTCGGTGTCTACTATGAATACTCATCTGCCTTCCGGAAACTTCAAGAACCTTGTTCCGTATATGTTGCTAAGCTGGCAGCAATCAATTTCGCATTGGGGATAATTTTCGACATGCCCATAGACCATTATTTCATCATCTCGGATAGTCTCAGTTCTATTGATCAAAAAAAAAAAAAAAAAAAAAAAAAAAAAAAAAAAAAAAAAAAAAAAAAAAAAAAAAAAAAAAAAAAAAAATACTACGTCAGACTTCTCTTCAAAGTTGGCAAAACGATTGGACAAGTAATTCTCTTTGGCGGTGGCTACATTCCATTATTCCAAATGTTTCGTCGAGATCGTGATTCAAAGGTCTGGATTTAAGTCGCGGTTTCATTCGTTTGATGTCAAGACTTATGTCCAACCACTACTCGCTAGACGCACATCTCTACAGAATTAACCTCGTCGATAGCAACATATGTAGGTGTGGAACCGGTTATGATGACATTGATCACGCAGTTTGGTATTGCCCGGATAGTAATGCCTCCAGTGCACGACTATTGGATACCCTAGTGGACCGAGGTAGACAACCCTGCCGCGAGGTAAGAGATGTTTAGGGAATGCGAAAATATGCGTATATATGGCAGCGTATTTATGAAAAGTTAAGAAATGAAAACTAATTTTAAAGAGGTTGTCACCAAAAAAGAAATTTTATCTCCAAAAAAAAGAAACATAGAATTTTTTAATTCTGCACAAAATTTCATATTTTGAGTAGATCTACAAATTTGGCGAAAAAAAAAAAACAACAAAAGAAAATATGTTTCTATCTATTTAAGAAAATAAGTTAATTTTTTTTTCTATAGTACACTTTAAATTTTCAATTCCCCCTCCTATATTCGTTCCCAATCCAATCCAACCGTTTCTCACTCCGCTCCCTTCCTTTTATTTGGCGATGATTTTTTTGTGATGTTACCAAACTATGCGCAACAACTATGAGAACAATTCGACATTGTTTGGATAAAGTTAATATATACGGCGCTATACAATTACAATACAAAGTTGTGATTTGACCATCTCCGACCACTGTGCATTGTTGAGTTGATTTTTTAACTGTTTTTATTTGGAAAAAAAAAACTTTGACAGCTGCTTAAGAAGTTAAGAAATAGTTTTGTGGTGTGGTGATCTTGCCCCGATAGAAGTTGTTTTTTGAGTCATTGCTGTGATTTGTTCATTGTTAAAATTGGTATCTGACAATTAGAAATACGTTCAGAACTCGTGTTTGAACATGCTGGTAAGATTTTTTTTTTAAATCATAAATGTTTACAGGCTCAGTCAAATCAACTTTTCATATTTATATACATAAGTAACCTTAAAACTAAAGTTAGGGGTATAGAACCGATTAGGAAACTTCCATTAATTAAGTCACGCAAAAAGTGACTTTTTATAAATTTTTGAGAACGACAAAAAAAAACACACAAACACAGATAAACAAAAAACAGAAGTAAGCATACAGGTTAAACAAACTACAATCTTAGGCTTATCCCAAGTAACAAATTCAATTTTAAGGTACACTTGAAGAAGTTCTCAAGACTCATTTGATAAAACCACGCATAAAACTAGATATTCTACATAACATCGATAAAACAGCCATATAACCCTCATAAGTTCAAAAAGGCCCATACTACAGGAGGTTCTCAAGACCATTTCCCAAGATTCGCTTAAAACTTGATAGTTTTATCGGTAAATACTTGTAATGACATGCAGGACATGCTTAAAACTATGATAAAACTACCACAAGTTTTGGTAGTTTTATGATTTTCCTCTTTAAGAACACTTCCAGTCCGTCACAAATATGTTTCGAAGATTCCATTTTTGGATTCGTTCTGCTGAATGGGGACTTTTTAAGAGAAAAAAAAACATCGATATACATATGATGTTTCTTTTCCAAAGTGGATATGTATGTAAATTAATTGTAAAATTGACCATAAATGCATGAGTTTTTTTGCCTGCAATTGATAAATTTTTCATGCGATGTTCAGTTTATTGGTGTTTTATAACAAAAGTTCGAAAATTTCAATGCGCCACGGAATCATTGCTAGAACATTGATTTATTTGAAAAATAAGAAAATACTTGACAATTCAACAATTAGGTGACAAGGCTGATAAATTGTTAGATCTTGAATAAATTGTGTCTACAATCCATTTTAAGTTTCAAAATGTATTTTAAGCAGCAGAAATTGTTCGTAGCATTGGAAAAACGAGCGTTTTTTTTGCATACATATGTAAATGGCTACCATTCCGAGGGAATCGAGAATAGCCACGCTCGCCAGTTTTTCAATGGTTTTATCTAAAGCTACCATAAAACGCATGTAAAACTAATATTTCTTGCACAAGACTAACAAGATTTTTTTAGTAGCGCGATAAGTTCATCATTACTTGTTCTATTCTTGAATAAGAGGAGTAACGCTTGAATAAAACTTGTTTGAATTGCTCAAGGTAGACAAGTCTTTCGTAAGATAGCCATAAAATCAGTGTGGAGAAGGCACATCATAAACAAAGAATATGTGAACGTTCAAATCAAAAGTGCCTATGCATAATTGTTGTTCATCATTACAGGTTATAATTTATAGTTTTTAATCACCAGCGTAAGGCGATTAAACATTAAAAAGAAACTCTAACTTGAATATGCTAACAATGGATTTGGGAAGAAGAACAGATAATAATGAAACTGAAACATCAGTTGAGCGAAAGATGATTTTTCTCTTGATCTGTACGCTGAACCTAGCGTTGGAAGAAGTGCACTGTGTAGTGAATCACTGAGAGACTCCAGCGCACTACATCCGACTTTGGATTAAACGTGCGGATCATGGGAAAAATCGATTTTCGCTCAGATGATATACTAATTTTTACTTGCAATGAGCTCTCCTCGATGTCCTAGATCTCGACCAAGTCCTGTAGGACCCGCAGCTGCTGCAGTCGGCACTCGTCCACATCATCGCCCGTCGTCGACGTGTCGGAAACCTTCCGGTAGGAACATGATATCTGCGTCTAATACACTCTTCTTACACCGATTAATTTACAAACTAAGCCTTCACACCGAATCAAAATTCACTTTGTCACGGTTTTGGTATTTTCTTCTAAAATCTAGTTCTAGATATTGGCACTTTATTTCTGCTCAGATTTTCCGTCGTCAATATTCTTCCTCAAACGTAGCAATCACCAGCTCAGGTTCGATGCAAGCAGCAGCAGCTATCATACCGTTCGTTTTGAAAGACCATACAGCAGACCCAAGAATGGACACTTTATACAATTCACTTTTTCTTCTGCTATTACGTTGCGACCGGACAGAAAAATATCACCAATCGACTCCGAACGACCGTAACTTTATACTTTCAATCATTTTAACCAAATTTTCGCCGTTTTTCAGCGTAAAAATTGCACTTCATTTCACTGCCACCGACAACCGTGATCCTAAACGTAAGCTTTTTTCGACTCCTCTCCATCAATTCACGCACGACAGAGCGGAAAAGCACCATTTTCGCATCTGGAAGTTCCTCTGAAAATCGGTCGGATATGCATAGATTTGTTCAACACCAGTGAGCAAAACTCGTTGGGGAGCACTTTGTTACATTTTTGATGTGAATTTCGATCTAAAACACGATTATTTTTCAATTTTTCCAGAATTTGAACTATGACGGGAAAAAAACGTTTTGATCGCTCAAAAGCACAGCCTACTTTTTTCGACATGCTGGTAAGTTATAATAAATAAATAAATAAATAAATAAATAAATAAATAAATAAATAAATAAATAAAATGTCTAGTGTTATGCTTAAATGCTTATTTTGTTATAAAGAATTCTGATAACAAAGGATGTACGTTTCAGTGGACGAATTTTCAATAATATCTCGAATAATACGGAATATTTTCAAACATTTTTTGGAGCGTTGCGTTTTTGTATTATGGTTTACAGGTACACATGTTCGGTTTCAACAAAACAACGAGATCTGGGTGGAAATCTTGCCTCGTCCTACAGTACACCACATATATCCACACAGTTATACAAAAACACATGCAAATATCATAATTTTTGTCTCACAATATGTAAAGAATATCTTTAGAATTGATTCAGATAAGACTATATTATCTTTAGCTTAAGTTAAGTTGAAGTAAAAGCTAAAGTAAAGTAAAGTAAAGTAAAGTTTTTCTCCATGAATCTTCCTATCTTATTGTGTATGGTTGACAAAAGCAATAAGTTTGATGCCCGCCTTTGATGATGAAGTATCAGAATGAACCTAAAAAATCGTGATTTGATGAATTTGAAAAAAATATGACATAATCATGTCGTTAATTTTTTTTTCTACTATAGTTTGAACCCTAAAAAATCTTTAAAATATATTAAAGGGTAATGTTACACTAAATATTAAAGAATTCAAAATTGTTTTTTCTAACCTAGCCATGAAATATAACCTTTTTTCAAAGCTCTCAACCGGGTGACCTCTAAATAACATTTTCAAAGGTTACTGTCATGCAAAAGTTTATTTGTAACGCCTATATGTTCATCTGGATCTGAAAAGTGAGTCCCCAAGTATCAAGAAATATTGCAATTTTGGAACACCCTATTGGCTACGAATGACCTGAACGCACTAGAAGCGAAAAACTTATACGAAGCAAACGTCCTATCAATTCAGATTGCTCTCAGCGGGGGACTTTTAATAAAAAATTCTCATAAGTTTTGTGATTATATACAGCAATAATCTACATTGGAACCACTTTTCTTTCAGCATAATCAACAAGCCAGCGAATCGGTTCAAACTTAACAAGTCTTTATTACACAGTCAACATGGCCAGTGTGTCACCTACATCTGCTCAGCAGCATGTAAAAGTGGTCGACTAAGCCGTGCATAATCCATTAGTGATGCTGATCAATGTTGGCGTAACTTTCGCCACCATGTCCGTGTTCATGTCCCTCGTGATCGTGATGTTCACCGTACACCGCTGGATGCTGGGCATGTCCGGCACGCTGCACATGAGCCTGGAACCCGGCATGTTTGTCCGATTTGTAGTTCACAACGCGGTGGGTGCCGTCGGGTTCATGCAAAGAGTACGATCCTTGCACGGCATCACCATCACGATGTTCCCACTGCTCCTTATTATCTCCGGTGTGAGCATCCTTAACTCCGTATTCGAACTTGTACTTGGGATGGGAATGATACTCTTCATGTTCGTAGGCTGAGATGGCAACCGCCAAACAGGCAACCAGAGCGATGATCTGTAATTGATTGCAAATGACATCTGATTATATCCGATTAAAAAGAAATGCTCTCCAAAGGGACTACCTTGAACATGCTGGATCTCCTGTATTATTTACTTGGTTCTATAGGCTAACTGACTGACCCTATTGGTTGAGTGCTGTTTCGAGACTGATACCTAATTCAGTTGAGTGCGGAATATTTATACGAAAGTTTATTTTGTTTGATCTTGTGGCGAGTGTGGCGAGAGCGGCGATTTGTTTTCTGTTTTATTTTCTTGCCAGTATTCATTTACATGCTACTTTTTTGTCATGTAATCATGCTCGACTGTTACACTCTACTCGTACTTGTGCTTTTCCTTTCATTGCGGTCTTTTTGCTTAAGGTTCTTGAACATTTTCGGGGGCTAAAAATGACCGAATGTTTTCATGTCTGCCACAAAAACGATACCATTAGCGAGGTGAATCCATCTCCATTTCATAACCAAAATGAGAACGTTCGAATAAGATACCTTGCTTTCGGTTTGGCTAGACTTGTGTACCGTCACACTATACCATATCATCGGAGATGCTAAAGCTAGCAATCTTCATACTATTGGCTGTCAATCCATTGCGTGGATCGTGGATTTTTTTCCGATCGACGCACAGCTCTACCGGCCATCGACAACCACGAAAGATTTTTGACTCGACGACGGTCATGTGGCATGGGTCTGCGTTTGAACGATAGAATCTCCTTGATTGAGGGGGCAATTTTCTTCCAATGATTTTCAGCCGCTTCTCTTTCATTACCACGCAGGATTTCTCTTCGATTCGCACATCTTCCACGCTTTAGTGGATATGGATTTTGGAGGTGATTGGCTCTAATTATTTTTTTTTAGCAACGTGCTTTTAACGCTCGAAACCAATCATTGTTTGAGAGAAGAACCTCTCGCGCGAACTTTGCTCACCAGAGCCGCTGCCTCAGCCGGTACCAGCAACTTCCCAAAACTGGCCCCATCATAAACCCTCGGTAAAAATCGGCTATTAGTACCCACCAAAAGCTCGTCTCTTGTGTGCGTATAAATACATCAATCTGCAGTTCACCAAGGTATCAGTTGCATTGTAGCTTTTCATCTACTCACATTCAATCTAACAACAGACAGTACAATGTTCAAAGTTAGTTGCCCTTTTGAGTCTCATAGCAGTTGAGTAAATTAAATGTTTCTCTATCTCATTCCAGATCATTGCCCTTCTCGCCTGCCTGGCCGTCGTTGTGTTCGCCCAGCACTACGAAGAAGCTCACGGCCACCACAAGGAGGAACACCACGCTCACCAACACAAGCACCCCTCCACCCCCCCCCGCCGGGCGCCCCCGCCCCCAGGAAAACCCCCCCCCGAACCCACCGCCCCCCCCCACCCCCAGGCCCGACACCACAAGGATTCGGCCCGCCGTGAAGAACGCCCCTCACGCACACCACTAAATCCATAATGCGGAAAAGATGAGCTGCAGCTGAGAGAAAGAATGATTGCGCGCTCGAGGGCACCAATGAAGGCAATTTAAATTTCACGTTGGAAAATCTAATCTCATTTTTTTAACAACCGATTTACTAAGATTTGTTTGGTGATTGACTCCCCGTCGTTGCTTCTTCGTTACTGCTAACTATGCAGTGCTAACTAAGTTCTCGCTGTTTTTTTGTGAAAAAGGAACTTTATTTTGAAAACAAAGGTTTCAAACGAATTATTCAAAGTATTGCCCATCACTAGCTTCGACTTTTTCCCATCTTTCTGGTAGAACGTGATTACCATTTCGATAGAACTGTTCGTCTTTTGATACTATCCAAGAATCAAGCCATTTTGAGATGTCATCATATGAGTGGAATTGCTGACCAGTGAGACCATGTGCCATCGAACGGAACAGGTAACAATTGGACGGTGCAATATCAGGAGAATATGGCGGGTGGGGTAGGACTTCCCATTTGAGCGTTTCCAAGTAGGTTTTCACGGGTTTCTCAACGTGAGGTCGAGCGTTGTCATGCTGAAGAATCACTTTTTCGTGTCTGTGCTCGTATTGTGGCCGTTTTTCGTGCAGTGCTCGGCTCAATCGCATCAATTGAGTTCGATACCGTTCCCCGGTAATGGTTTCGTTTGGTTTCAACAGCTCATAATAAATAACACCAACTTGGTCCCACCAAATACACAGCATAACCTTCGCAGCGTGAATGTTCGGCCTAGGCGACGATGTTGAAGCATGCCCGGGCAGTCCCCATGAATGTTTCCGTTTTGGGTTAATGTAATGAATCCATTTTCCGTCACCCGTCACAATGCGATGCAGAAAACTCTTCCTTTTTTGCCGCTGGAGCAGTTGTTCACAGACGAAAAAAACGACGCTCAACATCTCTTGGCTTCAAATCGTAAGGAACCCAAGTTCCTTGCTTTTGAATCATTCCCAACGCATGCAATCGCTTAGAAACGGCTTGGCGGGAAACTCCTAATCCTGAACCAAGCTCTTCTTGCGTTTGACACGGATCCTCATCGAGCAATGCCTCCAATTCAGAGTCTTCGAAGTTTTTTGGCCTTCCTTCACGTGGACGATCATCAACACTGAACTCGCCGTTTTTGAAGCGACGAAACCAATCACGACACGTTGTTTCACTCAGAGCAGCATCACCGTAAACTTTTTGGAGCTCTCGATGTGCTTCAGCCGCCGTTTTCTTCAAATGAAAGAAGAAAATCAACACTTCCCGCAAATGACGATTATTTGGCACGAAATCAGACATCTTCAAACAACCAAAATATATAACACTAAACCAAAATCACTGATTTGGCAAAGCGGTTTGTTTACCATATGTCTGAGCTTGGTTTATGACGCTTGAGATGTACAACATTCGACCAGCACTTACTACTGGCGTCATCTATTGCTAAACTGCGGGAACTTAGTTGCGCACCTATTATAAAAAACAAAAACATAATATAAAAAAAAAAAACCCCCACCACCAAAAAACTGTTAACCCAAGGCAAAAGAAGAACCAGCCCCAGCCCCCCCCGAACCCAAACCAAATAAAAAACGGAAACCAAAATATTAAGTTGATACGCCCTTTATTGGAATCCAAAAAATCCTCCCCATTTTCACGAGAAAACACTGCGATGTTGAATAAAGGGGTTTGTTTAGCAGCATGATTTATTTTGGAAAACCGTTTTGGTTTGAAAGATTCCCGATTTGGACCGTGTCAAACCAAGAGTATCAATAGTCACTTTAAACCGATCTAAACCAACAGTAAGGATGCTGTTGGAACTACTCACAACGCATGATTTTGGTTTTGTCATTGGGAAAACAAAGCATTTTTTGTTAACGCTTTAGGGCCGCAATTTAGAGCAATTTATGTAAACCAACAGTATGTGTTCTGAATATCAGGATATCACTATACCGCCAAGCATAGCGACAGCTCTGCTGGAGATACGGAGAGCAACATCAACGGTAACTGTCATAATGACTGATGTCAGTTCCAGTTCAGTGGAATTATGGATACTGAGCAAAGGCGGTAAGACCGAAAAAGAAAAAGAAAAATGTATAAAACCATCGAGCTTTTTTGACACAACGTACTCGTTAGTAGTGAGTTCGTAGCAGCTAAAAGTATTGAGTGCAATTTGATAACCTTTGTTTGATACGATCTTAAGTTATAATATAAAATATCTATTTGATTAATTCTAAAACGATAATAGTGAGTAGTCTTTAATCTAACATTGTTTTTCTTAAATACTAATTTAATTCCTAAATCTAGCAAGGTACATTGATCAGTTAATCGTTCGGTCTGGAAAGTCTCTCTGGCTACCTAAAGATTAGCAACCAAGAGCTACACGATATACTGAGAACGCAGTATACTATGGAGGAAACTTGTACGCAAACCGAAGTACTCCTAGAAACAGAAGTCATCGTGCGCGCACGTAGCGTTCTTGGACGGACGACTAGGCGTGTAGCAGACCGTTTCGAATCGGGCCTGCTGTGGAAAAGTGACGACATCAGCCTTTCAGATAGTTACCCAATGGCTCTGAAGCGGATGATGGCACTTGAACGAAGGCTCGCTAAAGATCATTGGCTACAAACAACGGTACAGGAACAGATAGAATCGTACCAAAAGAAGAGATATGCGCACAAGGCGACGAAGGCTGAATTGTGTAATTCCGATTCGTTGAAAGTGCGGTACCTTCCGCTGAGTGCTCAAGTAACAATTTTAGTTTTATTCCCACCGTATAGCACTCCTCCCGGCTTTGTCGATAAAATTACATTCAAACTGTTTTGTCTATAGACGGTTGTGAAAACAAGTTAATAAAACCTTTATAAGAACATAAAGATTTTGAAAATGTTCTAGTGAAAGATGTTATGACCACTTGAGAACCTTCATAAAACCTTTTGGCTGCCATGAAAACCAGAATGTGGCCAAATGGCCACAGCTGTCAAACTTCACTGTGAAATCGAGGTTGTTTTTGTTGTCCTGCTTTGTTCGATTCTCTGCTCTTCTGATTCATTTAGCAGTAAAAAAAAGGTCTTGAGTTGCGGGAAATTTTGTTTGATAGCAAAATATCCAAAAAAAAATTGTGTTTTCTATAGCGTTTTATGCTCCAAATTACATGCGCATTTATTTTTATGGTGATTATTGGCACGATAAGAGCCGAAAATTAATGCGCCTCGGCAATTATGCATATATACAACAAAATAAATCAAATTAAAACAAATATATTCGATAAATTAATCATGAATTTCCAGAAAAGTGCTTGGAATTGGATGAGATTATCTAAAAGAATGCCGAGATTAGTCTCCGATCTACAATTTGTTTGCAAACCATTGAAAATTTGATGCATTTATTTTCCCACATTTCCCACATTTCATTTATTTCTTATATTTCAATATGACGATTGGAAAAAAATCACAGTTTTGCAATAAAACCAATTTTTCTTCGCAATGGCTATAATAGAACTATTTGGTCTTATGGTGACTTCCTTCAATGCCAATTTGCCGCATAATGCATTTACTAGAGGCAAAATGGTTTTAAAATGCTTTTTCAACTGCCCATCATAATATAATATCAATGAGTCCTAAAACGGCATTTCAATACAGCATTTTTCGAGTTCATAAAGTAGAAATAAAACCTTTGATAGGAGTAAAAGGAATTTGATAAACAAGGTTTTAAGATCGTTGTAAACTAGCTGTGTAGATTATCATAAAGCTGACTAAAATATGAAACCTTTTGGCACCTATTGGTGCCATAATAAAACCAGATTGATTTCAAGTGGCTTTCATAAAACTTGAATAGAACTTAATAAAGCAGAATGGTGTTAGCAATGTTACTTGGGTGTGGCTTTGAATCCCAAGAAACCAAACAAAGTGCGCCTGGTGTGGGATGCCGCGCCGACTGTGAATGTTGTCTCTCTAAACTCGAACTTACTGGCAGGACCTGATCTCCTTACGTCGCTTCCGGAAGTTTTCTGCAAATTCCGGGAACGAACGGTAGCGATTGGTGGTGACACACGTAAAATGTATCACCAGTTGCTCATAATAGAAGCTGCTAAGCAAGTACAACGGTTCTTATTCCGTTTCGCCCCATGGGACCTCCTGTGGTTTACATTATGAATGTGGCCACCTTCGGTGCCACATGTTCACCGTGCTCAGTGCAATACGTTAAGAATCGTAACGCTCTGGAATACGCTGCACAGTTTCCTGTCACAGCTGAAGCGATCATTCACCAGAGGTATGTGGACGACTACTCCGACAGCCTTGACACCGAGAAGGAAGCGTTGCGTAGGGCTAAGGAGGTTCGGTTAATCAATGCCAAAGCAGGATTTGAGGTCAGAAACTGGTCGTCGAATTCGCCGTTGGTACTTCAAGGTTTAGCGAAGGAACAAACCGCCGAATCAGTGCACTTCCACCTAGATAAAAACACCAAAAACGAACGAGTGCTGGGTGTTATCTGGAATCCCCATCAAGATGTCTAATCATACGCCGTTCCGTCTACGGCAGAAGTGGCTCCTCTGAAGCAACTCACAATTTCACGTCTAGAAATGCAAGCTGCTATACTAGGCTTTCGGATGGTGCATACAATCAAGAGAAATCATTCGCTACAAATCCACCAAACCTTTATCTGGACAGACTCTAGAACCGCTCTGTCCTGATCAAAAACGCTTCAAGTTTGTCAGCTTCAGAATCGGAGAGATAACGAAGCTATCGGAATGGAGATGGGTACCCTCAAAGATGAATGTTGCGGGCTATCTTACGAAACGAAGAAGCGATTCCGGATTGTCCTTTGAATGGTTCCACGGACCAAGTTTTCTCTACAAAACTCCCGACAACTGGCCTCAACAACAACTTCCTCCAAATATCAAGTCCGAACTTCGTGCGATGCATTTTTTCTATGACGTAGTGGATCCAGAAAACCTGATCGATGGGAACCGATTTTCCAAGTGGAATGTTCTTGTCAGAACGGTAGCTACCGTGCCTAGTTTTGTATCGAATTGTTAACGGAAGATACGTGGAGAACCTATCGAAACCCTCAAGCCCCCGACGAATCAACGGAACCTATTAATAGGAGCTGTACCATGTGTTAAGGTGCCGCTGAAACAAGAAGAGTATCGACGAGTCGAAAACATTCTGCTCAGGTCTGCGCAGAATGATGCCTACGGAGACGAGGTCAAGATTTTTAAGAAGAACTAGCAGTTGGAACCATCGCGATGGATTCAGCTGGAAAAGAGCAGTCCGCTCTATAAGTTAACGCCGCTTTTAGACGACGAACAAGTGCTACGGATGGAAGGACGTTGCGATAAGGCTGAATACCTACCGTTCGATATGCAGTTTCCAATCATCTTACCCAAAGACAATGCTGTGGCCGAACTTCTAGTGCGACATTACCATGAGTCATTCGGACATGCATTCAAAGACACGGTGAAGAACAAGATCAAACAACGATTCGTCGTTTTCAGTCTGAGCTCGGTGGTGGCGACGGTCGAACGAAGCTGCGTTTGGTGCAAGGTGCACAAAAATCAACCGAGATTCCCCAGAATGGCATCCCTTCCGGAACAGCGACTGACTCCCTATCAGCGATCTTTTACCTTTGTTGGTATTGACTACCTTGGACCGGTACAAGTGACATCAGGGCGCCGTAGGTAAAAAAGATGGATCGTTCTATTCACGTGTTTAGTTGTACGAGCTGTTCACCTTGAAGTGGCCCACAACCTCACAGCTCAATCTTGTGCTATGGCGATCCAACGGTTCATATCTCGCTGGGGTCCGGCCGCTGAATACTTCTCAGACAACGGCACCAACCTTAAAGCAACAAGCAAGAAGTTTGCTCATCAAGTACAGGATATAGAACTCGAGTGCGCCGATCAATTCTCTAGTACACGATCGAAGTGGCACTTCAACCCAGATGCGCCTCATATGGGGGGGTATTTGGGAGCACATGGTCAGGAAAGTTAAAAGCGTCATGGAGGTCCTGAACGATGGGCGCACACTAACAGACGAGATCCTCTTGACTACTGTAGCTGAAACTGGAGATATGATTAACAGTCGCCCAGAAGTCTGCGCCTCACTAGGCTCGCACGAGGAATCGCTTACTCCCAATCACTTCCTTCGGGGTATAGCAGAAAACGAGCCACAAGAAGTAGGACAATCACAATGTGTTATAGTGGTTTTTCGCTAAAAAAAATAAAAAAAACAAGGGTAATTTGATATGTTGTTTAAGATGCCAATTCAGCCACATTTAAACCAACTATAAGGATACTTGTGCTTGTCTTGGGCTGAGCATTGTAGAGTCAGATCTGAGCTTTATGATTTTTTTCGGACTCAATGTAGATAAGCTAATGTACCAGTACAGGATACTTGATTCTACGTGGTCTGGAGTTTATGAATTTTATTTATGTGTTTTTGATTAACATTATCCTTAGATTGTAGTTCATTAAACCTGTATGTTTTTTTAGTTTTTTTTTAATATATGTGTTTGTGTTTTTTTCTTTCTCGAAAATATTCAGGTCAAAAGCTAACCAATATGGTTTGATAAGGCGATTAATAATTAAATCCCACCCTGTCCTCCCATCTGTTAAATTATAATTTCTTTCAACCTCGAAAACACAGCGAGTATTCGATTCTACCTGCCTAACATTAGTTCTCTGATAACTAATGTATATAAACATGAATCCTTGGCTTTGTTAGGTTAATTTGATTGAGCCTGTAAATAAATAAATTTAAAAAAATAATAATTAAAAAGCAAATAAACGCAGATTATGACAGAATACATAAGAAGCCTGACTGCCATATTGATCAGTTAGAATAGCACAAGGAAGCAGGCAATCATCACCATTGCAACGCATTGTCCTTATTAATTACAACTCTTTCAACCTTTACCCCTCCCAAGAGCTACCAGTTTTCATGGATATTTTTACACATATCCCGAAGCCACTGTTCCTTTTATTCCCCTATTACACCTATTCAGCTTCAAAATTATCTCCGCTAGTCCAAACATAAAAGGCTGCAAAACCTGCAAAAAAGGCTGGATCTTTTCCAACAAATAATAGTTCGATGTATCGATTAGCCTCATGATCCTCATTACACTCAATAAATCAACAAAATCAACCGCAAGTGCCATTCGATCACATCAGATTAGATCTGCTGCAATGCATTGTTAACCATCCAATTGACATTAACGCCATCCAACCACCGCCGACAACTTCAACTGGGCACGCCACAAAAATAAGATAAACTCTCTCGTGATACTTCATTTTTCCAACTGGGTCCACTTCAGTCCACACATACTACAGGTTAAGTGTAAGACCGCGAGTGGGCTTATATTTGCAAAGAAAACATATTCAATTACATCTGATTACATAAAACTAGCTAACAAAGCGAAGAAACGAACACAAAATAGCCATTTTTACTAATTACGCCAGGTCGCCTCGTTTGGCTCCGAACCAAGATCTCGAGAATCATTTATCTTAGAGTTTGAGGTACATATATTGGTTGATTCGTTCAATGGTAGTAGTTTTTCTGGTTCGCATAGCTGGTGGCAAGCATTTCACCGCCTCCGTTTTTCCATCCATTATTCTGATTATAGTTGCCGGAGTCGGTCTGCTGTTCGAGCCAGCCGATCGGTTGTGGGTAAGACTGCTGCTGCACCAAGAGACCGTTTCCATTGCACGAGTGAGAAAAGTCTTGCTCCTGGCCATGTCCATTGCCGTTCTGTTGGTGTTGATCCTCGTGCCGAACAACAAACGGGGCGCCGTAGGACTGTGGGTGAACAGCATGGCCAATGCGTTTCACAACCGCCTGGAAGCCGTGCCATTTATCGGCCTTATATTGTACCAAACGCTTGGTGCCATCGGGTTCATCCAGAGAGTAGCCTCCCTTCAAACCATGCCCGTTGCTGACTTCCCACTGGCTCTTGTGGTCCCCGGTATGAGGGTCCTTGACGCCATATTCGAACTTGTAGCTAGCACCGGAATCCCAATCGTCCGAGTGTTCGTAGCCAGCCAAGCTTGATGCTACTAGGCATGCAGACAGGACGATAATCTGGAAGATAAATGGCTCGTTAGAAGCAGGACAGTGTCGATTGAAGGGTTGAACTCACTTTGAACATCGTTATCAGAGTTCTTTGAAAGTTGTCAGAATTGAAACAAGTTCACGACTGATAACACTTTGACCTCATGTCAGGCCTTTTATACTGATTGACACTTTCGTAGGATCGATTATCTAGGATGAGTTTTTATTTCTTAAGCAAATGTGATTGTTGAACTGGTTGCTTTCGAATCGAAAGACAAGGTGATTAGAAGTCACTTTGAGATTATTGTTGAAGTTTTGTTTATGGAATCTTTTAACATTGATTACTTTGGTCCAAAATGAACGGGAGGCTTAAGGTATAAAAAGCTGATAAGACTAGAAAGCTAACAGTCATCCATTGACATCAGTTCTGTTTAGCAAACTCCTTGTGATTGGTGCTGGATAAGATCACCAACATGTTCAAGGTAAATTTTTGTTGTTCTAAAAAATGTTATGCAATTAAAGTATAACGTCTAATTAATTCTAGATATTAACTGTAGTATCCTGTATTGCTATCATCTGCTCGGCAAGCGATGGCCACTCGGACGAATCGGATTGGAATGACAAGTATAAGTTCGAATATGGAGTTAGAGATCCTCAAACTGGTGATCACAAGAGCCATTGGGAAATCAGCGATGGACATGGCGGGCTCAAAGGTGGCTACTCCCTGGATGAAGCCGATGGAACCAAGCGCTACGTACAGTATAAGGCCGATAAATGGCACGGTGTTCAGGCGATTGTTAAACGTTTAGGCCATGCCGTTCATCCAAAATCATATGGTGCTCCTTTTGTTGCTCAATCTTTAGAAAAAGGTTACGAAAAAAATGGCAATGGACATGCCGTTGAAGAGCAATCTAATGGAAACGGGTTTGAAATTCAAAACAATGAGCCATACCCACAGCAACAAAATGGCTGGCTGGATCAACAGGCTAGTGCCAGTCGGAGCTACAATAATGGTAACGAATGCAACAGTGGGAACGGAAGATCTTATGCTACAAGTTACATCAAACAGAAACATTATTATTAATCCGTGTAAATTGATTCCAAAATAACAATACAAAGTAATAAAATATCATGCGTCAAAATTTAAATTGGCAAGCGATTTTCATCAGGACCTGCTACTAAAACGTTTTTCCCTAAAAACCGTGGTTTCCGAAACTAGACTAGAAAATCATTCTATTACTGCAAAAGTTCATGTCGTACTAGATTTGATTGATTTCTCAGTTATTATTATTATGGGTGTCAGTATTTTAAACACATTTTTCTGGAACTACTCATTTTTAGTTAAAATCGTATGTGAAAAGAATAACTGCTCAAATGTGAAAAATATAATCTGATTAGAGCGTGTCCGACATCAAATTGCATCACAAAAAAAACTGTAGAAAATTACCTAGTTCACCGATAATTTTCAAACTTTTAGACAATAAACGAGCATTTATAGCCAGAAACGCTACAAAATATATTGATTTTGTATCGACAGTTTCCGGTTGAATGAAATTTTGTCCATATGTAAGTTTCTATCCAAGATAACATTTTTCATAAGAAAATCCTTAAATTTCCTGGACTCATTTTCAACACTCAAAAAATAATGCACCTTATATTTAAGTGCAATCACCTATAAAGTGCAAAATTATTGCTCTGTATTGGTGCGGCACTTCTGTTTTATTAAATGTGGTCAATTAACCATATGTGCAATAATTATATAGACTTTAAGTGCAAGAGCTGAATAGATATTAATTATAGTGTACATGGATTACATTAACCTGTCCTAGCAAAAATCAAATGAGTGAAAAGGTGCATGGATTTTATTTTTTCATAAGAAGTTTAGCATTGGATTTTTTGTACTTTTCATGTAATAAAACGAAATGTGTGAATAAAAGAGGTTTTATTTGTACCATCATAAAAACTTCATCACTTTTTGAAGCTATCGCGTTCAGCAGCTCTTCTGCGGGAATGGCAAAAATGCTCGGCAGATCTGAAATATTCACAATAAACACCGTTAACATGGCAAAGAAGAACATCTACAGTAATTTATTTAATGCCATTTCTCACTCCATTGAAAATTATGTGCGGACCATATTAGTTTCATTAGAAACGAACCTGTGTAATAAGTGAAGGTGTTAAAAATTATGTGCGGCAAATGGAAATCATACTGGCTCACATGATTTCAAGTCGAAGCAAATATTGACCGATTTAAGTGCCCATTTTAATAATAAAAATTATTGATTTATTTTGAGTGTATAAAAGCTTATGTAAAACATGTATTTTATGTTTTCAAAAAATCATAACATGTAAACGATTACTCTGATCAAAATGTCGTCTGAGAAGATGTTGTAGTTTATCAAATGTTCTTCAAGAAAAAAATACACTAAACTATGTAAATTCATGCTAAATGTAAATTCATGCTAAAAAAAATCATAAATAAATGATTTTTTGGAGGCCCCCCACTTTGAATTTTCTAAAATTTTTTTGAAAAACTTGAAGTTATATCCTATAATCTGGTGAAGAGTTTTAGACGGTCGCGTCTTTAATGTTTTAATTTGTTTTTAAATTTTCATGGATTTTTTGAATTTTGTGAAATCGCGTATTTTTAATATAACATTACCAAAAATATACTCTACGTATTTATTTTTAATAAAAAAGCACAGACAACTTTTTTCGTAAACCCAGCCCTTCTGAAGTTATTGCGAATTTTATTAAAAGGAAATTTTGTTATAACAATAATTTCAGCCATTTTCAAATATTGGTCGCGGTGTCCACAAAAATATGATAAAAAATGTATGTTACATGATAGATTATTGAATAAGAAAAAAATCTTTCTCAGATAAAGCTTGCTTAAGATAGAATTGGAACAAAAACAATTGCCTGTATTTCAGTTATTTATTATTGAATTCAATATCTCTTTTTATACAAATGTAGGGTTTTCTTCAAACTTTTAAGAAAAAATACGGATAAAATTATTCGTCGCGGTTTCGAAGGAATTCTCGAATTTTTCCTGTAACACGGCTCATTAGGCGGCGCACACCTTCTTCGTCCATCGTTTTAGCTATCTTATTCCACCAGGTCTTCATCTGATTGATGTCTTTGACAACTTTTCCCTTTGCCTTGAGTCTCCTCTTCATGATTGCCCAGTATTTCTCAATAGGGTGGAACTGGGGGCAGTTGGGTGGGTTAAGGTTTTTCGGAACAACCTGGACCCCTATCTCTGCATACCATTCTTGAACGACTTTGCTGTAATGACAGCTTGCCAAATCTGGCCAAAACATTACGGGATGGTCGTGGAATCGAATGAATGGCAAAATTCGTTTTTGGAGACACTCTTTTTGGTATAGTTCCGACGTCATTGTCTTATTTGTAACGAAAACTTTCGTTTTTTTGCCACAGCTGCAAATGCCCTGCCAAATCAAAAATTTGGCTATTTTTGATAAACACTGTTTTATGGTCCGATTTGGCTGTTTGCTAGCTCGATACGACTTGATTCCTTCCCAGAGTCGAGTTCTCCTCACAATACTATGGGCAGCACCGAATTTTCTGGCCAAATCACGGTCCGACAGATTGGGATTCCTCTTAATCGTCTTCAAAATCTTACCACGCAGTTTCCAGTAGACAGTTCCACTCCGACGATTGGCTTGAGGCTTCCGAATCGTCGTCAATGTTTCCTTGTACCGTTTGATAACGCGCCATACGGTATTTCTGGGCAATTTCAGCTGTTTAGCTAGCCTAGATGCAGACCACAATGCAGACCACTTTGCACAATTTTTTCCCTTCTTTCGGCTTCCATGTTGATTGTTTACAAAGTACAGTCGATTTGCGGAATGTCAAAAACACCATACGGGAAGCTGACAAAATTCCCGACACGTGGGCGCCAAGAACTTCCAAATCCGTCCACCAGGAGCGCCACAATATGAGCAAAAGTTTGTTCCAATTCTAAATGAAGCAAGCCTTATGAAGGCTGTCAGCCTTACCCGTTTCTTTTTAAGCGGAATGGAAGCGATACAAACTGATGCTATCTGAAATCAATAATCAAACTCAAAAAAAAAAATCTTTTTTTTTTGCAAAAACAGTTAATATTTCGGGATTTTTTAAGCCTCTTGTTGAGAATACAGCAGTCAGGTAAATTTTTCACTAATGCCCGTGCCTGGAACCAATTTCTTATAGGTAGATTTCAATACAATGGAGTCTGCCATGCATTTGAAATAAAGATAGGTACAACAAAATGCTACATATTGGGAAGTTCTTCACCTAATCAATTTAGTTCATCTTTCATAGCTTTTTAAGTTAAACAAGCAAGTTTATTTTCAAACAAGGATAATATTTTCAAGTGTTGTTAACCTCTACCCAAATCGAAGAAGGGTGGTTAAGAGACTAGAAACTTGACAGATGGTGTTATTGACAAATTAAGATCGTTAGGTTGTAAGATACCATTGGATAATTCGATGCGAATCTGCAACAAGTGTCGTCCCCAACAAAAACCACCACCTTCGAATGATGAGGAAGTGCCTTCTACCAGTGGTGTGCAATCAACGAGGCCTGTAGATATGGAAAGTGAATCCATAGTCAATACCATCCCATCCGTTACGTCTCTAGCTTCATCGACTTCAGCGGAGTCTATTGTTAATAAAATAAGTTTGTCATATAACATCGACACATTCATGTATCGCCAATTTCAACGAAGAAAATGAAAAATGCTTCCTACCCCCAGCAGAAAACCAAGGAAATTATGGATGGAGTTAAGCGTCATACATCTGACGTTTTTGAAGATGAGGAACAAACAAATCTCAACGCCAAGGCTAAGGACTACGAGGTAATAATGAACCAGGTAAAGGAAAATTTGCCGATCCTGAATGTACTCGCGATCAACACTTTCAAATGTTGTCCATATTGCCAAAGTCTTGGGCTGCGCAATGAATCGTGGATAAATTCAAAGTCATCAGATACACTGCAACACAGGTAAGGTTTATGAACATCTTTGAATATAATGTCATGTCATGTTGGAAAAAATAATCAAAAAACTAATTTATTATTTTTTTACTTGCAGGTGAAGGATTTAGTCGCCGAGGGTAGAATATTATGTAAACCCCGTTCCAAATTAGAACATGGACTGAATGCAGATTTAGTACGTCAAGTTGTTCAATTCTACGAAGAAAACGATATCAGCAGAGTTATGCCGGGCCAAAGAGATAATGTCTCTGTAGTGACGAGTGGTTTGCGCCAGGTAACAAAAAAGCGTGTCTTGACGATGTCACTCAAAGAGTCATGCATGCATTTAAATAAAACCCATAAAGATGTTGAGCTAAGCTTTAGCTTATTTGCAGCCTTACGGCCAAGACATTGTAAACTTCTTAGTAAATCAGGATCCCATAACGTTTATGTTTGCACGATTCACGAAAATGTGAATCTTATGTTCAAGAGCATAAAAATAAATCACATTTTATGTGATCGCCCTATCTATATGGAACAAATTCTGTGCGAGGCACAATTTAGAACAGACTTGTGCCATCTTGGCACGTGCATGAATTGTTACAATACGTCAGCATCAAAAACAGCAATTTTAGAAAAATTGGAAGAGAATGAAATTAAGGAAGATTCATTTGAACAGTGGATTACGACTGATAGATGTAATATTGAATTAAAGATTTTACAATCAGAAGAATTTTCTTCCTTTTTTTGTGAAAAAGATTGATTAATTATTATATAATGACTATATTAAAAATAAGCAAAGAAAATTTTTAAAAACAAAAAAAAACACAAGAAGATGGTAAAGTCATAGTTATTTGTGATTTTTTCTGAAAACTTCAAATTTGTTCTTCACGATGAAGTGCAAAGTTATCGTTGGAATAATGCTCAATTTACAATACATCCATTTGTAGCATACAACAAAGAAAAAGGTACACTAAAACACATAAGTTTTGTGATCATTTCTGATGCTTTAATGCATGACACAGTAGCAGGTCAGTTATTTATCTCAAAATTATTGGAATATTTAAAATCACAAATTACAATTAAAGAGATTATTTTTATGTCAGACGGAGCAGCGTCGCAATGTAAAAAAAAAAAAAAAATTGCTAGACTCTGTGGATTTAAATATAGACATAATATTGAAATTGAATGGCATTTTTTTGCAACTTCACACGGCAAGAGTCCTTGTGATGCGATCGGAGGTACTCTTAAGAGAATGGCAACTAGAGCAAGTTTAACTAAGCAACACGAACATCCTAACGATTGCTAGACAACTTTATGACTGAGCAAATATTTGCAAAGAGGATCATGAAACAAAAATAAATTTTGCTATGTTTCACGGATGAATACAAAGAGGTCGAAAAGGAACTCGATCCGATTTTTAACAGAGCAAAACCAATTCCAGTTACTCAAAAATATCATTCTTACATTCCAGTTTCAAATAACCAAATTACAGTTAAGGTATTCTCTAATTCTAATGATGAACCCGAAAGATTAACTGTATTCAAATGATCTGAAATGTAAAAATTTTAATGGGGATTGAAGAAAAAAATAACATTATATGAAATACTGCTTCTTCTCTCCCTAGACAAAACTATCTGAAACACACCCATATCCAAAAGCATCAACTTGATTCTTTTCCATCGCGTTCAAACAGAAACGGGTCAATCTGACTGCCACCGTGTCTGAGAAAAAAAATTGTCTGTTTTTTAATAATCTATTATGACAAATACATTTTATTGTGTAGATCACGACTAACAATCAGAGAGGGCAAAAAATAGCAAAAACATAAATTTTTGTTATTAAAATCCGCAATAACTTGAGAACGGATAGGCTTAAGAAAAAAGTTTTAACAGCTTTTTAATCTAAAATGATGCATTTAGTCTATTTTAGGTATACTTTAATAAAAAAAAATCATTTTCAAAAAAAATATATATATTTGAAAGGGGGGTGACCCCGGCGTACCTCTCACGCCAAAGTCACGAGTTCGAATCTCACCCCCGGACAAGTTACGAAAATACCCAAAAGAGGTATTTGAGTGACTACGAAGGGAGATGAACCAGCCCGAGGCTGAAAATCTCGATAATCCAGACAAAAAAAATATATATATATATATTTGAAAACAAAAAATAAAAAAATGAACAAGTGACCATCTGAACCTTTTCACCAGTTTCAAGGACGTTTTTTCAGCTCTTTAAAAACAAAAACAAGGAGAATCTATGGGGGAAAACGTTGAGAATATCAACGTTTTATGTTTCTAAGCATAAATCTATGATTTTTTTTTAGTTTCAATGTACTATTTTCTTGAAGAACACTTCATTACCTACAACTTTTTCCAAGACAACATTTTGATCAGATGAGCCGTTTGCGAAAAAAAAATATTTTGAAGAAATAAAATCCACATTTTAAATTCGCTCTGATAGAAAAATTTTCCAGGATGATTAAAGATTTTTTATGGAAAATGTAATTTTGGGTAGAAACCAACATATGGACAAAGTTTCATTCAGATCGTAGAGAGTACCACAGAAACACACAAGTCTGAAAACGGTTGAAAATACTTTTATATGACTAGATTTGGTAATATAGAAGCTTACTAAACATAAAAGCAAGAAGATGTGTTACTAGGGTAGGGGCCAACCGGTTTGCTATTCTGGCTGGAAATGCTCAAAATATAACCCATTAGTTAGCTTCTGGCATCTTTATTTCATTCAACATCAATACCATAACCGTACGCTCGAACCTAACGCTTAACTCCACTCATTAGGTTCTGTACAATATCTGGCTGCAGCTTTTTCTGTACGTCAACAAACTTTTTCTTCATATCTTATTGAGATTTTACCTCCTTAGGATGCTTCCATAGTGTCTGCTTCATAATAGCCCAGTTTTTTTTCGATGGGTCTTAGTTCCGGTGCGTTGGGGGTGGGGGGGGGGTCTTGTTCGTGTCCTTGGGTACGAAATTGACCCCGTTGGCTTCGTACCACTCCAGGACAACATTTGAATAGTGACACGAAGCTAGATCCGGCCAGAAGATCGTAGGCCCTCGTGTTGCTTCAGCAGAGGAAGGAGATGCTTCTGTAGACACTCCTTTAGGTAGATCTCCCCGTTTACAGTCATCACAGTAGTCACGAACGGTGCAATCCGTTTGCCACATGAGCAGAACGCATGCCAAATCATGTATTTCTTGCAAAAATTGGAAAGTTTCTGCTTCCATACTTCCTCCGGAACATCAAACTTGTGCTGGGCGATGAAGAACAGTAGCCCCGGAAGCTGCCGGAAGTCCGCCTTCATCCATGATGAGACAATGAGGCTTTGTCAGCATCTGGGTGTACATTTTCCGGGCCCGTAGCTTTCCCACCGTATTTTGCCGTTCATCGCGATTTGGAGCCTTCTGCACTTTGTACGTATGCAGTCCCTCCCGGTCCTTGGCTCAATGAACGAAAGACTTTGACAGATTCAACTTTTTGGCCACATCCCTTACTGAAGCATTAGGATTACGCTTAAACACTTTCACAACACGCTTGTGATCCTGATCACTAATAGAACATCCATTCTGACCGCATTTCTCCTTCCGTTCGATGCTCAGAGTTTTGTAGTGACGTTTAATCACACAACTCATCGTCGACTGCACGATTCCGAGTTGTTTTCCGACGAGAGAGTTGAGGATTTTCCAGGTGCTTGCGCAAAATCAATTCGCGACGTTGCTCTTAGGGTAAAAACATTTTTTCCAATTTTCGAAAAACTGACAGCGCTAAATATACAACAACATAAACACTCTAAACAACTTGTACCCAAAATTTCTAAGGAAAATACCCAATGGGTAATTCTCTACAGCGTTTTTTCAACCAAACTATATCAGATCAGATCTCTCTCTCTCTCTCTCTCTCTCTCTCTCTCTCTCTCTCTCTCTCTATCTCTCTCTCTCTCTCTCTCGATTTGGGCATATGTTGAAGCACGAGCCTGCAAAACATCACACCCTAGTGTGAAAACCTTAAGTCAACCATAACACGCACATGGCAGTCATTGGCGGAGGACTACGTCCGAAAGGCATGCTCTGGCTTCCGGCGTCGGCTCGAGGATGTTATTAATAAAAATGGAGGACACATTGAATAAATTTGTTTAAAAGGACTTTATAAAGATAACTGCACTCGAAAATGTTGATATTATTGCTTGAATTAGTTGAAAATGGGATTTGAAAGAAATAGAACAAATTTTCACATTATTTTCTGCCGCACCCTGTAGGTCAAGGGCTGTTGAAATAGTTTGTTTTTAATTTAACCGCTTGGGACTGGTGGAATGAGCCAAGAATTAATTAATTTTTTTATTGGACCATTCAGTCTAAGAGTTTTCTCTATGGTACAGTCAAACAAATTTCATGAGTAATTTGTCTATCAATAAGCCGCTTGCTTTCTTGATTGTTCAATTGACGATTGTGTGAAACAGTTTTAAAGCGATTCTAAAAGCTGGACAAAACTGAAGTTAGATGAAACTCATTGAGCTTAATTGGAAAACTAGGAAATCTAAACTAACACTTCACTTGTTCTCTGTCGCTATCGCTAGTCAACGCGAGCAAATTGTGGAGGTGTGACGTAGAAATTGTTAGTTACACCATCCTTCCTGGTTGTGAACTCACCATTTGAAGCCCATCAAAATAGCTGGAAATAAGTTCAACCAAAACATGTTATAAACTATAATCACACACAAATTTTAAGACGTATAAAAAATTCTTGGAAACTCAATGTAGCAGAGAGCGTAGAAATTCACAAACAAAATTCCTTAAAAGAAACTTAACAAAAAAATGATATTCGTGGCTGTTGAAATTGTTACCTAATTTACACGAACAATACACTACACGATGCAACAAAAATGGGCTATCAGATCAAGTCAAAAATTTCTAGATTTTAAGATAACAAAAAACAACGAACTACCACAAGGTAAGAACTCATGACTATAAAAGAAATAGTGATCCCTCTCCCTATAAACTAGTTATACAACAATACGCACAAACTATAAAAACTAGACCTGTTGCGATGTTCTTTTCACGTCGAGCACTCGACACTGAAGAAATCTCTGTAAGTCTTCCAAATATAATCGTTCGACTAATACGCTCATAGAAGTGTTGTTGCCAACCTTTTTTTTTTTTTTAATAATCTCAACGCAATCGCGAACGCTGGACGGATGAGATTTCTCCAATTGGATCTTAACTTTCCACACAAAAAAAAAGTCAAAACCCTAACACAAGTGATTGATGCATCAAGAGTTTCCAAAGGATGCAACGCCTGCGACGCATGTCAAGTTGCGATATATTTGGCGAAATTGGTCCACAAATGCATCACAATATATCACCTCAAAGCTGCTATAAATATTCACTGAACATCGGTACCTATCATCAGTCTGCCCACAGCATTTGCTCAGCTTCATCAATTGAAACAAAACATCAATCATTTGGTCCAAAATGTACAAGGTAAGAAAGTGAAGAAAACACATAAATTGAAATAACTGTTTATAATTGCGCTCGTTTATTGATCAGCTGATCATTTTGATTTGTTTGGTGTTTTTTTTTTCAGATCATCATAGTTGTTGCTTGTTTCAGTGCTCTAGCCTCAGCCTTTCCATACAAATCGGCAGCTGGGCCGGAATATTACGAACACAATAACAACGCTCAGTACAAGTTCGAATATGGAGTGAAAGATGACCACACAGGTGACCACAAGACCCAGTGGGAACATCGGGATGGAAAACATGTCAAGGGTCAGTACACCCTGAACGAAGCCAACGGTGGTCATCGCGTTGTTGATTACGAATCCGATGCCCACGGAGGAATCCAGATTCATGTCAAGGCAGTAAGTGGACACGGTTCAGCTCCAAAGATCCATGTGCCTGCTCATAGCTACGGAGGTGATAGTTATTCCAACTCGAAGAGTTACCATTACTGAGTTGGATGGGAGGTGTAGATGTTGATTTTAGAACTTATTTAGTGATGATGAGCCATTGAATAAAGAGATATATATTTTACAAACACACATGCAAGCTGATATTTTATTTATTCAATATAATTCAGACTTTGATCAATTCAAACAAAAACATTTATAAAATTCTTTTTCGAAAGCGTATAAGTAAAAATTCAAGTCATCTCTCAATTAGAGGTGCAGCTACAAAACAACACCATATAAGAGGTGACTGGGTTTGATTTCCGATTTGGTTTAAGAATTTTCCTAAAAGGAAACATTGGATATGGGGTATGATGGTACTTGAGTCAAAATAAGTTAATAGAAAAAATATTGAGATAAAACATAAGTTTGAAATGCCAAAAAAGAAAGATCAACAAATCTTACGAAGCATTATGTATGACCTAGGTAGCAGCCACTTCTACCTTAGTCATACATTATGCTTCATAAATTGCGGCACCGGTAAAAACAGCTTATTGTCTCGGATTCCTTCCCCCTTTTTTATTAAAATTTTACTAAGTAGTCCATACAAAAATATAAGGCTGAAGCAAATTTGGATCCAAACTCAACCAGTTTCAAATTATGTACATATTAGCCTTTTAAAAATGTTGGAATCACTGTCCTTTTAAAAATGTTGGAATCAACTGTCATGACGGCAACAGTGGCATTTCTGGCACATGGAATAGAGCTTCAAACTCATGGCTATTATGTCATACTGTACAAGAAAGTGTGGCTAACTAATCAACTACATGTTCAAGCTAGAAGTGACGATCCAGCCCAGATAATGGGTCTAGAGCACTGATTTTCATCCATTTCTTAATTTTTTCCTGCTGCCATCATTTCAATTATCAACTTCTAATTACACTGCCCTCCCATCATGCGACTTGTATGCCAGTTACACCACTTACTTTATTTTCCGATCTTATATACATTTTTTAGTAAAACCTGCTTTCCTGCCTCTTTCTCTAACATAAGTAATTTACCCCCGCACTTCGTGAGTTAATGTTTTGTTTTTCAGCATAACGGTAACATCAGTTAGCTGAGTGTGTTTGCATGGCCCTGTTTTCAAACTGAACGGTAACATCAGTAAGCCAAGTGTGTTTGTAAAAGGTGATCGCAGAGTGACTCAATACGATGAATACAATGACCAGAGGCGTAGTCGCCCAGAGAACCATCGTGACGACTCGTGATGGTCATGAGGGAAACGGAGCGGGTCGTCACATAACCTCCCACTCAATGGGTTATAATACAACTAGAAGAGTTTTCTATCAAAGGATTGGATGGTAATATTCCTTTTGACTTTCTCAAAAATAGATTTCAAATTCAATACGACGTAGGTTGTAATTGACAGAACTGTGGATGGTAATGAAACGGTAAATTTGCAGCGGAAATTGTAAGACAGATCGTAAACCTAATTCGACTTCAATCAATTCAATCAATCTATCAATTTCCGAAATGACATCCAATCGCTGATCAACGGTTTGCAGGAACCAACTAAATGACAACGTATCGGAATGAGTGTTTACGAGCCGCAAGCTTTAGGGGCTTTATTTGATACCATAGAAGTGAGATTGGTGCAAGATATTTGGTGGATCAGCACCGGCTGGGATGACATGATTCCCGAGATACTTGGCAACGCTACGTTGGAGTTCTTCGACAGCTAACTGAACTAAAACTTTTACGATGCTACTTTCCGAATTATAACCTTAAAAGTCTTCATAGTCTACATCTCCACAGATTTGTAGAAGCAAGTGAAGCTACTTACTCCTGAGTGGCTTATGTTTGGATTGAGGACCGTGGGTCGTGGCCCACCGATGCGAATTAGTTTCGCCCAAGACCAAACTAGCCCCCTTTAAACTGTTATCCATACCCCGGCTAGAGATCCAAGAGTTGGTTATTGGTGCAAGACTGATGAAGTGTATTCAGCAGAGCCACACGTCACCAGTCCACAGGCTAATTTTCTGGGAAAGGGGTTCAATCTGATCAAAGGATGTGCCTACCATTGTTTGCCTCCCTTGTAGGTGAGCTCCTGGACGATGTAAGACTGGAGATGCGTTCCAGTTTTTGCAACGAAATGGGCCAAACTTTTAAGAGCACTCTAGCTAGTTTTAAGAACCAAAGTTTCCATGCAAATAGGCAATAAAATGGCTAACAGCTTCCCGCATAGAAGACAACAGAAGAACAGTTTCCAGTGCAAGCGCATCATCGAGCAACGGTAGAACCCATAGTCGATTTCCAGAGGTTCTCTAGTCTTCAACGATTGATTCGGCTAGGTCTGTCGTTTTGCAGCTGAGACCAGGAAACAATTCGTTGCTAGGTATAGAAGTTCATTCTCATAGTCAATGATACGGAGTTCACTGTACGAGACTGTGTTCAAGCAGAAGCCTGCCCTGACGAATTGAGCATCCTTTAATGAAATCAACACTTCAAGTTGCTTCAGCGTAATAAATCTGACAAAGGTAGTTAATTGCGGAGACTTTCTCCCCTCATCGCCGGCAATGGTATAATCCCCTTTCTCGTCCTAAATTTTTCTGATTCTACCGAAAAACCACTACATAACGGGATTATTTGTGATATCATCAGTGGTAGGATGCACAAGGATATGATGAAAATGTGAACAATGAAATACGTCAAAGGTCTCATGTACCCAGTCTATGGATCATTATTAGCAAAATTCCTAAACAGTATTTTTGGTTCACCGTCTATAAGTATGGTATTTATACGCTTTATGTTTCTTTAAAATAAATGGAAAATAAATTTAAATTTTTAAATTTTCATTTTGTATGGGGAGACTTGAAATATTTCAAACGACGCTGATAAAACCAAATTCCCGGTTCCTTCACCTTAAAACCTTTTTAACCAAACCCTGTACCGTGATTACCACACAACAAACGAACATTATATACGACCCCCATTTTTTTTCAAATTTTTAATATTTGGGGGGTTTTTTTTTTATCCGGGGGGGGCGCCTGGGGTCCCCTGTTCTGCATACTATTAATTCACGGTTTCATCTACATTAAGTACATTTATTGACTATCACGGTATACCGATGCGCCGATTACACTAAAAAATCGACGACTGTTTAAATTTAGGGCGTCCAATTAATTTTTTCATTATGTCTGTTGGGAGTCTTATACCGCTGTGCTCTCCTTCTCTTTACGACTGTTCCAGAAAGTATAAGCACACCTTATTTTAACGGTCATTTTGAATATAATGAAATATTTCAACACGTTTTGGCTGCGTCCGTTTGTTTGCACATTTTTGAATGACATAGCATCAAAAAAGTGCTAAGTTTTGTGTTAACGATCAAAATGCACGGTCTTACTCCGGAACAACGAAAAAGTATCGTTTACAAATGGTCCACTGTGAGCGGACTCTCCTTGAGAAAATTGGCCAAGGAAGAGGGTGTAAGCGTCGGAGCGGTACGATCTGCGATTCGAAAATATAGAGAACAGTGTACGTTTGAAGATGCGCCGAAGAGTGGTTGGAAATCCGGTCCTGTTAGTCTGGATATCGATAAAAAGATCAGGGATGCCTACAAGCGAAAACCAGCGACTTCCGTTCGGGATGTTGCGAAAAAACGAGGGACCTTGTCGAGTAACGTCATGCGTGCCAAAGGAATACTTGGGCTAAAAACATACCGGAAGCAAAAAAAAAACCCAAAAGGAACTCAAAACAGGCCGCGTCCGTGAAACCGGGCCCGCAAACTCTACGATTTGTTATTGTGTAGAAATTCTGAGTGTATAATAATGGACGATGAAACGTATGTGAAACTAGATTACAAAACACCTTCCGGACCACAATTCTATACTGTAAGCAAAGACAAAGACATTCCCGAAACGGAGAAGGCAATTTTTACCGAAAAAATCAGTAAGAAGGTTATGGTTTGGCAGGCAATATGCGAGTGTGGTAAAACATCTAGTCCGTACATCACAACGTAGACGATGAACACTCAGAAATACGTTAAGGAATGTCTCTAGAAGCGATTATTGCCGATGATCAGGCAGCACAAAGGTCAAGTAGTGTTTTGGCCTGATTTGGCGTCATGTCATTACGCAAAGGAAATTGAGTTTTGTCACCCTCGTTAAAAATTCCACGCTGTCAAGCTCAAACATGGCTAAATCGTTGAATTTGGCAAAATTTACCGTTTGCTGCATCCTCAAACGTTTACGTGAGGGGAAAACTATTGTTCGGAAGGATTACAGAAAGTGTCGTAGAGGAACTTACGATTGGCAACTGCATTGGAAGGTATTGAGAACAATTAGAGCAAACCATAAGAGCATTACCATAAAATACAATTCCAACCAAAGCACTGTCGAAGGAACTGTCAAGAGATATAGTTCTTTTTCGTGCTAGCATGCAGCTGACACTAAAACAGAGCCAAAAGGCCAAAACACGTGCTTGGAAGTAATATCTAAGGGTTCTCACAAGGTACTCAGGATGCATACTGAAGGACAACGAAACGTATGTAAGGATGGACTTTGGGCAGCTGCTCAGGAAAAAGTGTTATGTGGCCACGTCCGAGGAGATTTCCTCAACATGTATAAATTTAATTTTGGTGATGAGTTCACCAGAAAATTTCAGATAAGCATGCGATTTGCAGCTGCAGCTTAATGATTCTATGAACTCAAAGCTCCACAAGGAATAGTGCCTGAAGAAATGCATTCTACTTTTCATTCAAGCACACAAAAGCTCTGTAAAAGTTTTGCTAGATTTGGATTCAATCGAGAGACAATGAAGTAATACCGGGGTATATTAAATCACAAAGAATCTCAGCCCACCCAGTTATCCTCAATTTTACCCATTTGCGAAATATTGGGCAATTGTTAAACAGACGCTGAAAAACTCTGAAAAAGTAACTCGAGATCCTGAAAAGGTGAAGAAATGATTGGATCGGCCGCTCAAGTTGACGACGTCCAAAAGATGATGTTTGTTCGAAATTTCGTCAATTCACCAACAACAAAATGGAAAAAGAATGGTGATATTTCTTACCCAGAAGGTACAGTAGAAGCCTTTAATAAGACTGCCAAACTGTTAAATTTTATAGAAACAATCCCGAGATAGAGCTGATTTCCTGCGTCCAGATATTTAGTGAATCAAGCTTGAAGCCAAAAAAAAAAATGGAAGCATCAATTTTGAATTTGATTTTTGACCGATGAAATAAATTTCAAATTACACTAAGAAATTTATGAAAGAGTGGCTGTTTAAGGCTTGATCCATTTAGTAGCCACAATGAGAAGCCAACGACAGCGATGTAATTCGAAAGGTATGTATACTCAATGGAGAAAGTTTTATCAGTAATGATAATCACTTTCAAAAGTTATCAAAGTTATCACCCACGTTGAAAATCCGACGTGCTCAGGAGAAATGTCCGCAAAGTATCTTAAATTTCCAAACTAGGCTGTAAATAAGGCCTGTACTCGAAAAAAAATGCACCATTTTTATCCGTGTGTAACTTTTTTGTCCGTGATCTAAAAATTGATAAAAATCCAGGTATAACTAGTTTGGAGTAAATTGTTTACATGTGTAAAATTTCATAACAATCGGTTCAGAGGTTATTGAGATGTCATCGAAACGAGAAGAAAATCACCGGAGAATTTTGCGCGCCGTCATGGAAAATCCGACTGCGACCATGAGATGGATCGGAAGACAACTGGGAATCACCCATACAACTGTGTCTCGGGTGGTAAAATTGTTTGAGGAGACCCAGACGACCGAGCGGCGGGCTGGAAGTAGAAGAAAATCGAAAACAGCTGACCCTGTGAAGGCCCGGAAGGTGTTGGATTATTTCAAGTGTAATCCGAACCTTTCGATTCGCGACGCGGCTCTGAAGGCAAAGTGTTCCGCCTGGTTCGTTCAGCAAACCATGTAACGAGCTGGGCTTCGTGTATTCAAGGTCCGCAAGTATCGAGAGTGGTTAACGAAACCGATGTGTGTGGTTATGGATGACGAAACCTAAATCAAGGCAGACGCAAAGCAGATACCGAGGCTGGAGTTCTACGTTGTCAAATCACGGTTTGATGTTCCGGAAGCCATAATGAAGAAGAAAGTGGACAAATTCGCCAAAAAATGCTTGCTCTGGCATGCCATATGCCAATGCGGTAACCTGAGTAAACCGTACATCACAATGGGTACCATCAACAGCGAAATTTACCGCACCGTGTGCCTCCAGAAGCGTCTGTTGCCCTTCCTGCTGTCCCACGGAGGCGAGACATTATTTTGGTCGGACCTGGCATCAAGCCATTACGCGCGATCGACGTTAGATTGGTACAAAGACAATAACGTTGTTTTGGTACCAAAAACCGCCAACACCCCAAATTCACCATAGATTCGTCTGGTGGAAAGATGTTGGGCCATAATGAAGGCCAAAATTCGAAAATCGTCCAAGGAGTTTAAGACTGAGCTGGAGTTGAAGAAAGAATGGATGAAAGTGACCAAAGAGGTCGGTTCCACCATTGCACAACATGTAATGAGTGGTCTTAAGAGAAAGGTGCGAGCCTTCAGCGATGGAAACGAAATTGAATAAATTAATTATGCCGAAAAATAATCCATTTGTATAAGTTCGTTTCCTGAAAGTTTCAAGAAAATCCGCCTTAAAATAAATTTTTAGCGAATACTTTTGTCTAGTGCATTTTTTTCGAGTACATGCCTTACCGTACTGAAATGTTACCGTGAAAGACTATCGCTGGATCGCAGAAATAAAAGCAACCGCGCAGATAATAAAACATTTAATTTTTTGCGTTATCTAATGCACATAAAAGGAACGCTTACGCCTGAATCTAGTCTGTTGTATGGAAGTTTGCAAACATTTTTGAATGGCGCATGAAATATTTCAAACAATTTCATTGTTTACGCTTCCCTTGGCTTGGAATTAAACGAAGGCAAATTTTACGCGCCTGTTAAAATTCATTATTTTTTTCTGTGCGTAGAAGTGAAACATACGACCAGAAACTAAGAGTGACAGTCCTTAGGACAGTCCGGAACAATCCTGGGATCTCCTTTCGTGATTTGGTGAAAAGGTTTTCTGGGCCCTACAGTACAGTTCGACGAATCTATCGGCGTGAAGGTTTCCAGTCGTACCTTGCCAGCAAGCACCCCAACAGAACCCTGTAACAGAGACCTGGTTGCCATGACGACGTATAAATGTAAAAAATAGCCGCGCAAGAGTTTGGTACGAGCAAGTTCTGAAGAAATACAACGGATGCATTTTGATGGACGATGAAACATATGTTAAAATGCACTTAGGACAACTCCCGGGACAAACATGTTACCTATCCAAACGCGAGGGTGATGGCTCAGGGAGATTCATATTTATCTATGCAATCAAATTTGCTCGCAAGTGCATGATATGGTTAGACATTTCCAGTTGTCGAAAGTAAACGAAGGTTTTTATCACTGGAGCGACTATTAATGGGCAGGTATACAAGGATGAGTATCTTCAGAAGCAAATTTCGCTATTCATTCAATCACACGACGGTCCGGTGAGGTGTTGGCCTTACTAAGCCAAAACAAATTGAAGAAACATGGCAAATCAATAAAAAAAAACATCTAATTTACAGACGTGGTGGAAAAAGATGGCATATTCAATTGACAGCTGTACTGTGCAAAAAATGATGGATGGTATTGAGCGAAAAGTTTAAGAACTCATCTGAAATGCTAATGAATAATTTTCCGTTGTTTTTTTCCTTTGAGTTTCAATAAACTTTCAGTGGAAAGGTACCTTAACCACTTTTTGATGTACTATTTTGTTCAAGAAATGTCTCATTTTGTGCGGCCAAATACTATGTGGATCAAGCTTTATTTTAAGCGATTTTTTCGAATTTAAGAACTTTTTTCTAAATATGTTAAATTTTGTTCACCCGAATGTCAAAAAACATCCAGTGTACCACTTAAAATTTTCAATAGTTAAGAATAATAAGCTCTGTCTATCACAAACAAAAATAACAAATCTAATCAAAAAAGAATAAATAATTTCTCACCAGTGTTAGGCAGTATTGGAAGAGGGACAAATCGCTAGAACTCGGTTGCATAACCTTTTGCCAGTCAAGGGGATTTCCTCCCCTTGCCTATCCTGCATGAGGTAGTATGGTAAAGGGTTATGTGCCTGATCGGATACTACCGTTCAATAATGCCCTCCGCTCGTTTTCAAACTTGATCTTTCAATTTTCAAAGCCTGCCGTTGCCCTATACGGAACTATCAATACACTTTCTCTCCATGTCTATTTCGTTCTAGCAATAAATTACCGTCCACTGCTAGCGCTTCGCATGGAGATGGGAAATTATCTGCTTCTGACAAACTTCATCAAAGATCGTTACTTCCGCGCTTGGGAGAATACAAAAACAACAATCAATGTGAAAAAAGAAGAGGGATATAAATGTAAAAAAAAACTGAAAAATCAAACAATTTGCAAAATTCTCCACATTTTTCCTAACAATACTAACAATTGAGACTTACAAATATTCCCCACTCAGCAAAAACAGGATTTATGCATATTTGCTAGTCGTATGATTTCTCCTATGAAATATGTGCACTAACGGATAAGTTTATCTTAGGCAACTTCAAACTCATACTGTATGTAATATTAATCTAATGACCAAGCACGCTTGCCCTGGATGGTTCAATACTAACGGGAAAGAAAACAGCACTCATGATCTCATAACTGGAGCACACGAACATGACCAAACCTTAACAACAGATATTGATACAGCAGATGCTCCCAAGCAATGCAATACCAACGACCAAAGTGATGTCAAATTGCGCTGGCTTTGGCGTAATTGATTCAATCATGGATCACAATTATCACCCTGCTCAAATCTGCTATAAATATTCACTGAGGACCGATACCCATCATCAGTCAGCCCACAACATCTGATCAGCTTCATCAACTGAAACAAAAAAAAACAATCCTTTCGTTCGAAATGTGCAAGGTAAGAAAGTGAAGAAAACACATAAATTAATAATAATTGTTCATCAATTTTTACTCATTTATTAATCCTCATCTCGTTTTAATTGTTCTATTTTCAGATCATCATTGTCGTTGCCTGTTTGGCTGCTCTTGCCTCGGCCCTACCATACAAACAGGTGGCTGAACCGGAACATTATGAACACGAGGAGGCTTACGGTAACCCTCAGTACAAGTTCGAATATGGAGTGAAAGATGACCACACAGGTGACCACAAGACCCAGTGGGAACATCGGGACGGAAAACATGTAAAGGGTCAGTACACTCTGAACGAAGCCAACGGCGGTCATCGCGTTGTTGAATATGAATCCGATGCTCACGGAGGAATCCAATTCAACGTTAAGACAGTAAGTGGACACGGACCAGCTCCAGCGGTCCATGTACCGGTTCATTCTCATGGAGATGACAGTTATACCAACTCGAAGAATTACCATTACTGAGATGAATTTGAAGCATGAATGTTGTATCTAGAAGTAATTAAGTAATAATGAGCCATTGAATAAAGAGAAAACTATTTTGTACATAAATTTACTTCTGTATTCAATCAACAGAGATGACAGAATACTTTATGCATATCGCCAAGAAGGAGTCATAAACTTTTTTTTTGTGTATGTTGACAGTTGGGTTTTTACAGTTAGAAATAATTTATCAACAGGAAGCTCATGCTGTCACAACTCATTCGCCTATTTCGAAAGCAGCAACAGCTACTGCAATGTAAACTCGTTCTAGTGATAGCATGTTTTGTCTGCGCGAATAACTGTATTGCCGGATGCTATCCCGTAGCTGGAGAACTAAAAACCGACGGTAGAAGTGATTCTATCAGGAGTCACAGTTTCACTTCTATAGTACTGGCTATAATAAATTGCAGAGTAAGTACTTACATATGTTCAAGATTACTCATATTTTGACTAAGCTGTCATACATGCGTAGGCTTATTCGGAGGAAAAGATGAATATTTTGTATGCTTATATTTTGAAGCTTACGCTACAATAAGCGCTAAACTTTCATTGTTTACGTATAATCGGTATATTTCTTACATATTAGAGATCGGTAAAAATAAATTGCACACTATGTTTACAAGGACAACCAAGCATTGATTAATCCATAAGTTTTCGATGTCTACATGAAGAAAACAATACAAACGTCATACGTTGGATACTGTCGTTGCGCTGTACATTGAAAGTGTTATCTAAGAACTGTCATAATTTACCAATAACATGAAAATTTCTTTGCAAGCACGAAATCTCGTTGCTAGCAACTCTTTAAACGAGGTGCAGGAAAATCGCAAAAAAATTCAACGTAAATTTCGATGTACACTATGTCTTAAAGAAGACGCCGTGGCCGGTCGTGAAAATAAAACGTGACAACACCCAGACAGGACGCTCTCACTATTAGAGAAGTTCACAAGTTCTCAAAAATAACAAGCCATCAAAGAAAACTTGTCTGTCTCTTAATTTTCCTCAAAATTATAATTTTTTTATTAAAAATAAAAATTTTTAAGTATAAAAAACCCAAAAAAGGAACAGGGGATAAAGAAACCACAAATCCCACATAAAACATCTCAACAAAAAAAAAATTAAGTATGTTGATGACAGCCCCTGGCCCCCCCAAACCTTTTCCCAAGCAGCTGCCCGAAGTTCATCTTTAAATACGTTACGTTGTCCATCAATATGCATCCTGGGTACCTCGTGAGAACTCTTAGATATAACTTCCAAGCACGTGTTTTGGCCATTTGGATCTGTTTCAGTGTCCAATTAAGCTGCATGCTGGCACGAAAAAGAACTATAGCTCTTGACAGTTCCTCCGGACGGTGCTTTAGTTGGAATTGTATTTTATGACAATGCTCTTATGGTTTGCTCTAATAAACATATCGTAGTGTGCTGTGCTCCAAGCGAGACGTGGAAAGTTTTCTGCTGTCATTTTTGCACCGTTTTATTTTTTCAAAGTTTTGCTTGTTGCCTGTTTCTTATTCTATAATTGATCAACTGGAATTCCGCTAAGTATTCTTTATATGTTTGAAGCCCAATTTGCTTTAGGTCTCGTAGAGTAAAAATTTTAAGGTAAATATACAAGACATTAGCATGGGGTGTAGGGAGCACGGATGTCATCTTCCACGTAGCATTAGGTAGAGATTACTGCTCTCTGCTTGTAGTAACGTGCCAGCCGCAAAATTGCATAGCTGTATGTTGTATGGGTGGTGACCAGAGAGAAAAGAAATCCCTTACCCCGGGCGGTGAAATTGGGGGGAGCCCGCAAAATTGGGATTTAAAAGGTGCCCTTTGGAACTCCCCCAAAAAAAAAAAAGGGTGCCACCGGCACCCCCTTCAAATTGTTTTGGTTTCTTTTTGGCACTCTTTTTCATTCCCCGTGGTCAACCGGTTACAATTACACTTTGTAAGTGGCTCCAACAGCAAAAGACATTGACTAAATAAATGTTTGTAATCCATTATCACAAATATATATTGCCTGTATATAGCATATTCGCCCATAGTGAGCCACCTCCGGAAAAATTATAATTGAGGCTGAAAAAAAATAGCTATCTATTGTGCACTTATTTTTTGGTAATCTACGTGTAATCATTTTTAACAATGTTATGTATCTTTTAAGCTGAAGCAAATATTGCTGCATATCAGCTCCATTCTGTTGGAAAAATTAGGAAAGCTTAAACGATTACTTCACTTGTTTGCCGCTTCCATCTAAATATTGCTGTAAATTCCACAAGAAAAAAAGCTTTTCTTTTGACAGATAGGCCTATTTCGTCTACAACTTACAGGCTCCTTCAGTGTCGAGTGTCACTCTGCTTGTTGAATTCTTTGCGGCATACTTTTCTCATGCACGTTCATCTGGTCTCGACGGTAATTTTTTAGTTGTAAGTTGTAGAACGAAATTGTGTCGCGAAAATTTTACAGTACTTTGCGCAATTGCCCTAAAGAGCTAAATCCTAAATCCAAAAGAGCTCATCAAGATTTATTTCGTGAAGTTTCCAAAGAAAAGGCATATCAATGACTTATTTGGGGACAGGGCGATACGTTATTTCAATGCAATTATGTTTTTTCCTCCTCTTTTTTTTTCATCATTAAAGATCAGGTAAGTTTTATGACAGGTTTGTTAACTATGATGAACATATGATCATTGCACATTATGATGATGATGATGATATAAAACTACCATCTATTGTAGCAAGGTAACTTCCCATAGCAGTGGAATAATCTGAAAAACGATTTGATCAGGATTCTAATATTGTTTGTGATCATCAAGCTCCTGTATGAAGGGCCAAAAACGTTTGGGCGGGCCCGTAAGCAGAGACACTTAAGCGAAACCCGCGAATATAGGGAAAAGAATCTCCTTCCAAAAGCAAGTTCACACGCACAGCACTAGAATCGAGCCCTCGATTGACAGAATAAACCCAATAGATGGGGTCGAAGAGCCCGCCCTCGTTCCGCGAAATGTTAACAATAGGGAGGAGGCAGTCCCATGCTCCCTATCCAAATCGTTTCACTTGGGTGCCCTGATGGTCCCTCCCTTTCCCCGTTATATGTTATTTAATATTTAGTATATTTTGTACACACAATATTAGGATATCATTATAGACAAACATGCCAATTTATTCAAATTTCAAACTTGAATGATACTACCAATGGATTGTTACTGAAAAATAAATAAAAATTAGATATGAATTAATATCCTTCTTGTCCTGGAAAAGCTGAAAACAGAATAGATCATTCCAAATACCAAAGATAAAATTTCAATAAAAGATATTGTTTTAAAAGACATGTAGTAATTTTTTTTTTATACTGTTCTAGTAACATTTCAAAGATAGCAATTGGAGTGAACGAAGAGTCCGGTTTGATGATTCCTGAAATAAATGGCTTATCTTACCATAATGCCACTAAACACAATATTAAAATATAATCTTACATTGCTTATAAGCACATGCCAGTCTTTTATGAATATAGTAGTTGAAATTCAGAAGTGCAATTTTAAATTAAGTGTAATGCTGAAATGCTGAAAAACAAATTGAGCCTTTGATGCCCGTCGTGTTGCTCCCGGCTCTTACATGGTTTTGGAATGCAAAAATGATTCCAAAGCGAGCTGAAATTATTGATAAAATGAGAATGGGAAATATACAATATGATTTAAAGGTACACGATCTTCAGTCGCACCCCCTCACTTCGCTATTGTCAGATTGACAACATTGCCCAGGCTACGCCAACCAGCGTCTCCATGTTTCAGCTGGCAGTCTTTTGTGATCATATGACTCGTGGAGGCGTGAGGTAGGAACTTGTGAGGACGAGAGGTCGGCCGCATCCTCCTTCGAAGTTGTCAACTCACCATTTGAAGCCCATCCCATAAACCCCCAAAAACCAAAAAAATTCCCCCTGCAACAACCAAAGGGGAAATTTTTTTTTTATTTTTTAATTATTCAGAGTTATCGGTTGTAGATTTTTTTGTGCCATAAGTAGATTTGTAGCCCAAACTTTACTATTTTGCTTCACAATCAGAAATCGTGGGTTTATAAGATTAAGTTATAGTTTTTGTAAAGGACATAGAAAAAACAAATGCTTAAGTTTCAGCCGCTTGAAGAGAAATGGAGCATTACTTAACCTTCTTAGATTAGGTACTTCCAAAGACCTGTATAAATAAATGTTTGTTCTGTACACCAAACAGGGCATTCTGTTTAAATTTTCTCTCTGACTATTCATTTCCCTTCATTTTGATATCTACTGAAGACTACGTGGGTTCCCCGTGTCTTCTTAAGTCTTCTTCTTTAGCATTTCAAGCTTATTGCTTGCATAATTAAATTATTGCTTGCCCTCAACTTAGTGTTCTAAATGCACTTCCACAGTTATTAATTAAGAGCTTTCGATGCCAAGTACAATTTTTTGCATTAGTATGATTGTATGGCAAGTACAACCATACGCTATGCCCAGGGAGTCGAGAAATTTTCCTTTACGTAAAATTCCTAGACCAGACCGAGAATCGAACCCAGCCACCTCCAGCATGGTGTGGCTTTGTAGCTGCGCCTTTACCGACTGAGCTAAGGGAGGACCGCTTCTTCTTAAGGAAGATACCAAATCCTCCCTATCTCCAACGGTTGCATGGACGTGGCCAAGTGATAGATCGAGGAGTATATTTGTGGAGATTATTGCATGAAAAAACGTATCAGTAAGTGGTTCCGTTTCATGGTGGCATGAAATGTCTTCAACGAATTATTCCTCATCGTAGCTCCATCTACGAGGTGTGCAAACGTCAATGCTAATTCTAATGCTAATGCTCTTATGGTTTGCTCTAATTATTCTCAGTACCTTCCAATGCAGTTTCCCCTCACAGAAACGTTTGAGGGCGCAACAAACGGTAAATTTAGCCTAATTCAATAATTCAGCCATTTTTTAGCCTGACAGCGTGGGATTTTTAACGAGGGTGACAAAACTCAATTTCTTTCTCTTTTCTTCCATCTGTTGGTGTAGTTTAGCACTATGTTTATACAAACGCTTTTAGGTTATGTCCGATTGTTTTCATTCGGTGTTAATCTTTTACCAACGATGAAGGAGTTTCGTGCTGTGGTGTTAAAAAATTTTTTGCAGTTATTTTCAGAAATTTGAAAAACCTCGGAGTAAAGCGGGATTTTGTGTACCGAACCATCCGAGGGTACCGTGACACCTGCTCGTTGGATGACCGGAAGAGATCCGGTCGTACTCGTACGGTGCGGACTGCACGAGTTGTTAAAGTGGCCAGCGAACGGATTAGACGAAAATCACAGCGCTCTGTACGTAAAATGACCGCAGATCTGAATGTTTCGAGATCTTTATTGCACAATATACTACAAAAGTAACCTTTATTAAACTTGACCGACATTTACCAAATTTTGCCCAGTAAGGTTCCAGACGAGATGGAATAACATCAGCAAACCGGTCGTAAAAGCATTTTGTTCAAAGAGTTTGCTGAGAAAACTGATGAATATACATCATTCGACCGTCTCAATGGTCCTTCAATGGTTCCAGGAACGGATGCCAGTGGAGCACAAGCTAGGAGCTTGATGAAAACTTGGAACAACGCAAAATTAAAAAGAAAGGGGCAATGATTGAGTACTTCAAGTGGAAACAGAACGTTTCGTCGCGGGACTTGGCCAAAAAACTTGATGATTAGCATAGTTTCGTCCAAAGTACCAAGAAACGCTCCGGATTAAAAACGTACAAGGTGCAGAACTTTCCAAGTTGGCACGAACACTAGCAGTATTGCCAAAACGCGTCCTTGGAATCTCTAAACGAAGCTGCTTTTAAAATACCGGTGCTACGTCATTGATGATGAGACGTCGGTCAAGTTTACACAAATCAGTCGGTTGTAAGTTTGTTCGATATGTTTCTCCAGGACCCCGGGGCCAGCAGTGCCGTTTAGTGAAACTTTCGTACTGGCATTCCGGGCGTACCACCTTTACACCTGCGTACACCAGCTATTCACCTAAATGACACGTACCGTGTAGCTGTACTGAGCTGCAACCATATTGTTCCGTGGGAAGACGGTGATGATTCAAAGTTCATAATTTGGATTTTGATGCTGAGCCACTATGCCAGCGATTGTTGACTGGTGACTCGTGAAGAGATGCTGATCATACGTTATGAGGTTCTAGGTTGTCTGTCCAGGCTGTTGATGGATTTTTTTACGGTTTGGTTCATTGATAACGCACCACTTACCGGTAGTCAGTTTTGGGGTTAGAGATTGTACGTTATGGAAGGCTGAAATTCCTCAAAAGTGGCAAAAGTTCCTTAGAACTTTGGCAAAAGTTCCTTAGAACTTTGGCAAAAGTTCTTCAGAACTTTGGCAGAAGTTCCTCATAACTTGGGAAGAAGTTGCTTATACATTTGAGAGAAGTTCCTTAGAACATCAGGGACAAATGCCCCGAAGGGTTAAAGTGCCTCTTATAAAAAAAAACAATAGAACAGTTGAATAATCCTCAGACTTACGCGAAAAGTTCCTCAGCACTTCAGAGGAAATTCCTCAGAAATTTGGGAGAAATTCGTTGGAACTTGAGGAGAGGTTTCATAAAATTTAAGGAGTGGCTTCTCACAACTTCAAATGGATTCAAATGAACGAAATTGTGTTTTCGAACACCTTTCTTAGAACTTCAGAAGAAGTTTTTCAGAAGTCCGAATAGTTTTCTAAAATCTTAAAAGGTAGAATTAGTACTCAGGAAACATTCCTTAAAACTACAGGAGAAGTTTTTCATTACTTCAGAAGAAATTTCATAAAAATACTATCGAAGTTCCTTAGTACTTAAAAGTTATCCTAAACCAGATCCAGGAGAAGATCAACGTTACTCTCCGGCGGGAGCAGGCGGGATTCCGCTCCGGAAGATCTTGTGTGGACCATATTGTCACGCTCCGAATCATTCTGGAGCAAGTCAATGAAAGCCAATAGTCCCTCTATTTGGTATTCATTGACTACGAAAAAGCTTTCGACAGACTCAACCATTAAAATTTGTCCTGCATAACGGGGCCTTGTCCGACCCCATACGGTTAGTCGCCGGTGTGAGGCAAGGATGTATATTATCACCGCTACTGTTCCTCACAGTAGACGAGATCATGGGAGATGCGATTGACCGTGTACCAAACCGTGGACTGCTTTGGCAGCCTATCACTATAGAGCACCTCAATGACTTCGATTTGGTAGAAGAAGTTGCTTTGTTAGCGCAACGGCGCTCTGATATGCAGAGCAAGCTCAACAACCTCGCCGAAAGCTCCTCTGCGGCGGGTCTCACCATCAACGTCAACAAGACTGAATCGTTGGATGTCAACACGTAAAATCCTTACAATTTTACGATAGCGGGGCAAGCAGCGGAGAATGTCGATAGCTTCCAATATCTTGACAGCCAGATAGCGTCAGACGGCGGAACCAAGAGTGACATAGGTGCACGAATCAAGAAGGCTAGGGCTGTTTTTGCGAGTTTAAGAAATATATGGATGTCAAACCAGCTAGGTCAACGCACCAAAATCCGAATTTTCAACTCAAACGTGAAAACTGTGCTGTTATGCGCCAGCGAGACGTGATGCATATCAGCGGAGAATACTAAGAAGCTGCAGGTCTTCATCAACCGATGCTTGCGGTATGTAATTCGTGTCTGGTGGCCTCACAATTGGATCTTAAATGCTGAGCTCCATCGTCGATGCCAACAAAAACCGATATCAGTAGACATTCGAGAACGCAAGTGGAGGTGGGTTGGCTACACACTACGAAGGAGCGGAACGAAATCTGCAAACAAGCGCTGGATGGGAACCCAGCAGGACATCGCAGCAGAGGCAAACCCTGGGGCTTGTGGCGTCGGAGCCTCAATGAAAAAATAAAGGACGTCGATCTAAATCTGACCTGGGCCCAGGTCAAGGCTGAAGCGAGCAGCCACCCAGGATGGAAGCTCTAGGGATGGACAGGATACATAAGTAAATAAATAAGTTAGAACTTAAAAAAAAATCCATTTTATGGAGTCGAAAAAAGCTGACGTCTCGGATCACGGTTCTCGGTGGCAGTGAAATGAAGTGCAATTTTTACACTAAAAAACGGCGAAAATTTGGTAAAAGAGATTACAAGCATAATTTTACGGTCGTTCGGAGTCGATTGGTGCTATTTTTCATTCCGGCCGCAACGTAATAGCTGTGGAAAAAGTGAATTGTTAAAAGTGTCAACTTTTGGGTCTGTTGTCTGGTCTTTCAAAACGAATGGCATGATAGCTGCTGCTGCTTGCATCGAACCTGAGCTGGTGATTGCTACGTTTGAGGAACAATATTGACGACGGAAAATCTGAGCAGAAATAAAGTGCCAATATCTAGAACTAGATTTTAGAAGAAAATACAAAAGCCTTGCCAAAGTTAATTTTTGATTCGGTGTGCAGGCTTAGTTTGTAAATTAATCAGTGTAAGAAGAGTGTATTAGACGCTTACTTACCTTACCAATCAGACTAAGGCCAGTGTGGCCACTGCTGTACACAGAAGTTGTTTCCATTGTAATCGGTCCATGGCTGTACCTCGTCAGCCTCGCTGTCTGCGGAGGGTCCGCAGGTCGCCTTCTACTTGATCGATCCACCTTGCTCGTTGCGTGCCTCTTCTTCTTGTACCTGTTGGTTCGTTTTCGAGAACCATTTTCACAGGGCTGTCGTCCGACATTCTTACGACATGCCCAGCCCATCGTAGTCGACCGATTTTTGCGATGTGTACGATGGGAGGTTCTCACAGCAACTGGTGCAATTCGTGGTTCATTCGCCTCCTCCACGTTCCGTCTTCCATCTGCACTCCATTGTAGATCGTACGTAACACCTTCCGTTTAAAGACACCACCTATGGTCCACCACTAGTAATGGTGTGCTAACGACACACGCTAACCGTGCTAACGACACACGCAAATTCTATGAGAAGTTGAACAGCTCGCGCAAAGGCTACGTACCACAAGCTGATATGTGCAGAGACCTGGATGGCAACCTTCTCACAGGAGAGTGTGAGGTGATTGAAAGGTGGAAGCAGTACTTCGACGAGCACCTGAACGGTACCCTTTAGGAAGTTGAGGAGGAAATTGGTCGGTTGAAAAACAACAAAGCCACTGGTGTTCACCAACTCCCAAGTGAGCTATTAAAATACGGTGGTGAAGCACTGGCCAGAGCGCTGCACTGGGTAATTACCAAGATTTGGGAGGAGGAATGTTTACCGGAGAATTGGATGGAAGGAATAGTGTGTCCCATCTATAAAAAGGACGACAAGCTGGATTTCTGCAATTATCGTGCGATCACGCTACTGAGCACTGCCTACAAGTTGCTCTCCCAAATGTTATGCCGCCGCCTGTCACCAATTGCAAAAGAGTTCGTGGGAAAATACCAAGCGGGATTCATGGATGGACCAGATTTTCGCGATTCAGCAAGTGCTGCAGAAATGTCGCGAATACAACGTGCCCACACATCATCTTTTCATCGATTTCAAATCAGCGTATGATACAATCGATCGAGACCAGCTATCATCCAAACCAGCAAATCATGCACGAATATGGATTTTTGGTCGTCCGTGTATCAGGCACGCTCTCGAGTCCCTTCGAATCTCGGAGAGGGTTACGGCAAAGTGATGGATTGTCGTGTTTGTGGTTTAACATTGCACTGGAGTGTGTGATTCGAAGAGCTGGGATAGACACGAGTGGCACGATCTTCAGGAAGTCTGTCCAACTATTTGGCTTCGCCGACGACGTTGATGTCGTAGCACGTAACTTTGAGACGATGGCGGAAACGTACATCAGACTTAAGGCTGAAGCTGGTATGATTGGGCTTGTGATTGATGCGTTGAAAACAAAATACATGAAGGGAAGAGGCTCACGAGAAGACAATGTTAGCCTCCTAGCACGAGTTCAGATCGACGGTGATGAAATTGAGGTAGTAGACGAATTCGTGTATCTGGGCTCATTGATGACCGCCGATAACGACACCAGCAGAGTGTATTAGACGCAGATATCTTGTTATTACCGGAAGGTTTCCGACACGTCGGAAATGGGTCACCAGTTTTTACACATTGAAATGGGTCACCAGTTTTTACACATTGAAGGTGTATGTTAGTCCCAAACATCGTCTGTTGGTTCTTTGTGTAAATACAGCTCATCTGGCAATAACGGAATTGCATACGTGGGCGGTCAATCATGCTCATGCTCAGATTGTACGTTATGGAAGGATTGATCATCAACTCATATTTTGAACTAATGTAAAAATGGTTTTATTTCGATAACCATAGCTAATTTACTAATCGATCCAAACTATTTATAGACTTACTCTTTAAACTTTTCTTTTAATAAATAAGTATTAACTCAAACAATACCAAAGAATATTTGCTATAGAACCCATGAAAATAATGGAATAAATTCTCATCTGCCATATTTTTTTCCATTCAAATAACTAGCACACACGAACATCGAAAACACCTTTGCATCAGATAATGATAAAGCAATTGTTCCCAAGCAATGCAACACCAACGACAAATGTGATGTCAAGCTGTGCTGGATTTGGCGAAATTGATTCAATTATGAATCACAATTATCAACCATCTCAAACCTGCTATAAATATTCACGGATCACCGGTACCCATCATCAGTCTGCCCACAACACCAGATCAGCTTCATCAAGTGAAACAAAAAAATTGTCGAAATGTACAAGGTAAGAAAAATAACAAATAAATTGAAGTTAATTGTTCATCATGTTGTCCCTAATTTCTTCTTCATCTTATTTGCTATTCCTTTTTTTCAGATCATCATTGTCGTCGCCTGCTTGTCTGCTCTTGCCTTGGCCCTACCATACAAACAGGTGGCTGAGCCGGAACATTATGAACACGAGGAGGCTTACGGTAACCCTCAGTACAAGTTCGAATATGGAGTGAAAGATGACCACACAGGTGACCACAAGACCCAGTGGGAACATCGGGACGGAAAACATGTCAAGGGTCAGTACACCCTGAACGAAGCCAACGGTGGTCATCGCGTTGTTGAATATGAATCCGATGCTCACGGAGGAATCCAATTCAACGTTAAGACAGTTAGTGGACACGGTCCAGCTCCAGCGGTCCATGTACCGGTTCATTCTCATGGAGATGACAGTTATACTAACTCGAAGAATTACCATTACTGAGATGTATGTGAAGCATGAATGTTGTATCTAGAAGTAATTAAGTGACAATGAGCCATTGAATAAAGAGAAAACTATTTTGTACATAAATTGACTTCTGTATTCAATTATCGGAGATGACAGAATACTGTATACATATCACCAAGGAAGAGGCATCATTGGCGGCAAACGTTTTAATAAGTTCATCTTAATCCACGTTTAACTAGTTTAATATCTTTTCTAGCTCAATTACTTTATGAGTTATAGTTAAAAATTTAATCCACCGCTGTACATTAGGCTGAGTCAAGGGTCACAAGGCCTACCAACAAATTTCAAATAAAGTGCGATTTCCACAGAAAATATGAAAAAAAATGGTTAAAATCGTGCATAACCCTGAATGTAAGCAAATTCGTTTGAAATCGTTGGCCAGTTCATAAAATACCATTTTTTTCTGTGGAATGGGAATATTTTTTCAATAGTACTCATATGATCAGCCACTACAACTTTATGACCAGGTGTTTAAATGTTTGTTTTTGAATGAATGTCTGATGATCAATATAATATTTTTTGCAGTAAAATCTACTTTCTTGTCATAAGAAACACATTAAATCATGCAATAAAATTACATGATCAACTCCCATTGATATAATTGTTGATCTCTTGAACAAAAATAAATGTATACGCTTCAATTAAAATGCAACTCATGTAATCAATGCTGCCCTGCTGATCAATGCGTAACAGTTGAGATAATTTACCAACGTTTGTATAAATTTAAAAAAATAAGAAAAGTGTTTAGTAGTTATTTTGCTAGTAAAAGTTTGTTATCAAAACGTAAGTAATGAAAATTTTAAATAAAAGTGTAGGCCCTTATTAATCATTTTTTTGGCACCAAGTCATTAAGAACATAACCTGATACACTTTGATTGTTGTTTTTTGTATTCTCCCAATGCGCGGAGTAACGATCTATGATGAAATTTGTCAGAAACAGATAATTTCCCATCAACATGAGAGGCTCTAAGAGTGGACAGTAATTTATTGCTAGAACGAAGAGAAATGAAGATAAAGTATTGGTAAAGCTATGTCCATTAAAAATCCGGAATAATAAAATCATCTGTATCTCGGTAACGGATTGACGTACAAATAAGTTTAATACATCAAAACAAAGGTTATTCACTGTACTTTAAGGAAAACATATCAATACAAATCATTTCTCTTCGTTCTTAATGAAAATTCGCACTTTCTTCTTTATTCCTCCCATCAAACGCTGCACACCTCCGGTGTCAACTTCCTGGGCATATTTGTTCTACATTTTGGTCACCTAAGTGCCGAGCCGCTTTTTCACTTTTCTTAAGCTTCCGCTTCATTATTGCCCAAAATCTCTCGATGGGCCGGAACTGTGGGCAGTTGGGTGGATTTATGTTTTTATCGATGAAATTTACGTTATTATCGCGGTACCACTTCCCGGCTGTAGTGGCAACTCGCCAAATCTGGCCAAAACTTCACGGGACCTTTATGGGCTTTAATGAAAGGTAGTACGCGGTTTTTGAGGCATTCTTCCTTGTACAGCTTCGAGTCCATCGTCTTATTCGTCACGAACACTTTGGTCTTTGCTCCGCAGCTGCATATCCCTTGCCAAATCATCAGTTTTTTTTGACAAATTTGTCCATAAAAGCAAACTTAAACTTCGCAGGAACATCTCCTCGTGCCGTCGCCATGTAAAATTTTTGGCCAGGAAGCTGTCCGAAATCCATTTTGACGTAGGTTTCATCGTCGATGAGCAGGCATCCTTGGTACTTCGTCAAAACCTGCTGGTACAATTTCCAAGCTCGAGTTTTGGTGACGAAACTTTGCTTCAACGTTCTGTTTGGTTGCTTGCTGGCTCGATAAGAACGATATCCTGCTCGCAAACGAATTCTTCGAACGGTACTGCGAGCAGCAGCGTATTTTTGTGCGATTTCATTATCTGATAGTCCAGGGTTTGCTCTGACGGTTCTCAACACCTTCTGGTTCAGCTTGCGGTCATATGTTCCACTACGACGCTTACCTTGAGGCACTCGATTCACGCTCTTTCGCTCCCTGAAACGTTTGAGCACATCATACACGGTTGATTTGGCGATTTTCAACGTTTTTGCGATTTTTATTGCGGACCACGTTGGATTATCAACGTGGGTGTGCAGATTTTTTCTCTCCTCTCGGCTTCCATCTGGAATAACTTTTGACTCACTGCACGAAACACCGTGAAATTTATACCACAGAAAGTGGGCGCCTAGGTTAACAAACCGCTGTAAAAGAATTCTTGCAGCGGTCACTTTCCGTGCCGCTGCAACACAATAAGTGATTCCGGATTCTAACTGGACAGAACTTTCTCCCCCCCCCACCCAACAAACCCGGCTTTACCGCATTCTTTCCTCCCCCCCCACAGGGGGACTCCTCTCCACCCGCCTTTCCCTCTCTTCTCCACTTTCTACCATCTTCATTCCTTTTTCTTTTCCACCAATTCCTTAGAACACCATTTTCGAAGGATAGTTGTCCAGTATTCCCGCATCATGTCCTGCTCAGCGTATACGTCCAGATGCAACCACCTAACGAATACTGGGTTCGGCAGTGAGTTGCGCAAGCTCATGGATCATCTTCCGCATCCAGAATCCGTCCACCTGCACTCTGCCAAATATTGTTCTTAACACTTATCGCTCGAAAATTCAAAGTGTTCGCAATTCCTCCTCCAGCATTATCCACATTTCATGCCCGTAGAGCACCTATCTTATAAACGTTTTGTACAGTATAAACTTCGTACGAGAGCTAAGTCTGTTTAATCATAGTTGCTTGTGGAGCCCGTATTAGGCATGACTTCCACTGATAATACGCCTCCGGATCACTGGATCTCGTTTTTATCATTGTCCGCAGTAACCGGTGAGCCGAGATAAACAAATTCGTCGCCTACCTCGAACTCATCGTATTCGATCGTTACACTGCTGCCTAGTCAAGGCCCCGTCAGGCTCAGTTCAACATGCCAGCATGTATTGTATTTCGTTTTGAACGTATTTATCTTCAACCTAATCTTCACTTCTTTACTCGTTAGTCCAGTGTACTTCTCTGCCACCGCCTCAAATGTTCTGCCGATAATGTCTACATCATCGGCAGAGCAGATGAATTGACTGGATCTGTTGAGATTCTTATCCACATGTTGAACACCGCTCTTCAAGAGCAATGTAGAACAGCAGAGAGATTTCATCACATTGACGAAGCCCCCTGCAGGATTTGAATGAACCTAATAATCCAGCCGATATCCTCACACAGCACTTGGTTCCATCCATCGTAGCCTTGATAAGTCGTGTCAGCTTTACCGAAAGGCCGTTCTCGTCCATGATATCCATGCGGCTTTGAAGTCAATGAATAGATGATGTGTCGGATCTGTTGCAAAGTTAATATTTGGTCCGTTGTAGAAAATCCTTCGTTGAAGCCGACTGAAACTTCCCACGAATCTATTTGCTAGTGGTGAAAGTCGCTGAGAGATGACGGTAGTTTTCGCAGTACAGTTGTGTACCCTTCTTGTAGATGGGGCAGAGAACCACTCCCAGAGTAACATCATGTATGCCACCGCGCAACAGACTAATGTAAAGCCACTGAACGTTGTACTGCAATGGAGCGCGCACGGGTTGAGATCAAAGCTATCTGAGAACGCCTACATCCACGGTTGTGGACTGGCACAGTTAGAGAAGATAAACCGCATAGCGTAGTACAACTGGATACTGACTTGAGGCCTCTGTGGTCACCATACAGTTTCCTATGAAGCTAACGGTAGTAAGCTTATACATAGCTCCTGTCCACCGCTTCCTGGGATGTGGCTGAACTTGAACTGGCAAGTAAAAGATGACTTACACGGTAATGACCACTTCTCCATCATCTTGTCATAGGCTGTAGGGCTCTCGCCTACTGTAGCGAGACTTAGGTGGAACTTTAGCGAGGCGGACTGGGGTAGCTTCGGCAAGGAAGTATCCTGTCAGATACCAATACCCAGCCCAACTGATTGGATAGAGATCCTGAGTGTAGCCGCTCATCGACATATCCCAAAGACCGGAGGTAGAAGCGTTAAGAGGTCTGTACCTTGGTGGGGATCCGATGTTCATACTGCTGTTAAGAGCAGACGTAAAAGTCTGCGATCGCTACGCTGAAAGGCACCTGATGACCCTTCTTGGCTGCTAAGTTGATAGAGTTTCAACTTGCCCGAGCCAAGACGAAAAGGGTTATCATGGATGCCAAGAGGGCCACATGGTCGGCTTTCACTATGGACATATCGGAATCCACATGCTCTAGCGAGCCGTGGAGAAAGGTAAAGTCTGTTGGTGGGAGGAACCGCCATTTGAAGAGGGTAGTAAAATTAGACACCGGTTACACGAACCAACCTATAAGCCTATAAGATTTGTAGCGGATACTTTTGAACCACACCAATAGCTTCCCTAATGGTAGAATGCGGTTAGGATTCTCTGGCAAATGTAGTAACCGAATGCATGGCTACTAAAGCCATGAGGATACTTCAAGGGGACCCCACTCTCAAGAACAGGCCTATTGTCTGTAGAGCAAGAAAGTGGTGGTGAGACCTAGTGGGAGTAGAGATACCCACGTAGTGTCTGTGGCAACGGGCATGAGACTCTACGCGTCCCAAAGTGGATTGGAGCATCCGGCAGTTATGTGGAGCAATAAGTTTTAAGATTAATTTCATAAATTCAGGAGTAGAGTGTGCGTCTTACTTTGTGTCAACGCGGGAACAATTTATCAAGTCCAAGCTTATCAAGGTACGACAGATTAATAACTCTTTCTCAAAATTAGAGGTAGTGGAACGGGATTCAATCGATTAGTTAGAACGCATTCATCGACCAACTAAGGTTGCGTGATATAACGTCAATTAACTCGCATTGAATTGATTAGTCGAACTGTGTGTGTGGATCGCAATGATATTGAACGATACTAGGTCCATGATGCCCTTAGATGTTCTGGACTGCACGAGCTCTAAAATGTGAGCAGCAACGTGAACCCAGGGCCGAGATGACCGGGAAATCATTTAAATGCTCACTCTCAGTGGGGATTATGGAGTGAAATTGTTCATGTAAACTGGGAGTTCACAGTAAGTGCAAGTCACTAATAAGCCCGACGATACGATCGATGGATCATTTAGTGATGTCTTTGCCAAATGCTCTGGATCACATTTCACTCGCTGAAGATGATTGAGCTGATCGGGATGATTGTAAACCTATGGAATAATCATTACTAGGTAAGTCTATCATGAGATTGTGAAATTTCAAGGGTGATACAATGCAGATCTAACGTGCGTCTGATGGGATGGTTCAATATTGAGATCACTAGCCATCTCTCTAAGGCTCACATGACGCTTTTAAAGAACATTTTTGCAATAATTGCCACGTTTTCATCGGCATTCTATGTTGTTTTTCGAAAAAAACAGATTGTCAAAAAGACGGTCTGCGATCAACTTAATTTACCTATCAGTAATGCATTTGCAGAATATAATGCAAAAACTGAATAAGATATTAAGTCTTGTCCAAAGAACTTCTTTAATTACGTAAAAACTAAATTAAAATCAATAATGCAACTTGACGAAAATGTCGGAGATAGCTCAGAAAAAATGTGTGATCTCTTTGCATTTTTTTTTTCAAGAAATTTATACGGCATTTTCAGAAAATGATCGTGACCGCGATTATTTTGCATTTCATCCAGAATTTTCAAGGGATATTGGAGTCAATCAAATTCAATTCTGGCTTTAAGGACTTTAGACTTTAGACTTTAGGACCTGGACCTGATGGAATTCCTCCAGTATTTATGAAAAATCTTGCAACAGAGCTAACTGCTCCATTATTTTGGTTCTTCAATGTGTCATTGGAATCTGGAAACTTTCCTAAAATATAGAAAAGCTCATTCTTAGTGCCTATCTTTAAATCTAGCCGTAAATCTGACGTACGTAATTATCGTGGTATAGCCATTATCTCTTGCATTCCAAAACTTTTCAATGAATTATCAATGAAAAATTATCCCTTCAAATCAAAAATAGAATTACCCACATGCAACATTGCTCTGCTTTTTATTCTATATGTAACGATATTTCCTTCATTCTGAAAACAATAAAAGTGCTTATTTATGCCGACGTCATGAAACTATTCTTGGTAAAAAGATATCAAGAGGACATCAACATATTCCACACATGGTGCTCGAAAAGCCTACTGCAACTAAACATAAAAAAGTGTTATTTAATATCATTCAGCAGAAAACGAAACACACCAAATATATTAATCTCATTAGGAAATCAACTTGTTGGAAAATGTGAACGAATGAGGGACTTAGGAGTTATCTTAGACTCTGAACTAAATTTCAATGACCATTATAACACAATTATACATAAAGGGCGAACACGAAATTATTGCGACACCGAAAATGTCATGCCAATTTTCATATAACGTTTAGAATCAAACCAAAATTTTAGGGTTGTTTTATACATATATTTACTTCAAAAATCAAAAGAAAAGTTAATCGATGGAGCCTTGAGTGTAAAATTGAACGCATTTTCGCTTGATGCCCTCCATAAAAGTCTTTACAGTGTCATCCGGTACCAGTTTCTCAGTTTTTTTTTTTTCATTTTCTTAACATGTCCTTCTCGTCTTTGACTGTCTTCTTGCTCTTCCGAAGTTCCCGCTTCATCATTGCCCAGTACTGCTCCACCGGGCGCAGTTCCGGACAGTTTGGCGGATTCATGTCCTTTGGAACAAAATGGACAGAATTGGCCTCATACCACTCCAGGACACTTTTAGAATAGTGGCATGATGCCAAATCTGGCCAAAATAGCGGAGCTTCGTCGTGCTGCTGCAAGAACGGCAAAAGGCGCTTCTCGAGGCACTCAGATTTGTAGATCTCGCCATTTACTGTGCCCTTTGTCACGAAAAGGCTCACTCCTCAGTCCGCAAGAGCAGATGGCCTGCCAAATGAGATATTTGGAGGCGAACTTCGACATTTTCTTCTTCTTAAATTTGTCGTCCACATAGAACTTGCTCTTGCCGGTGAAAAACTCCAACCCCGGAATTTGCTTAAAATCGGCTTTTATATACGTTTCGTCGTCCATCACACAGCAGCCATATTTTGTCTGCATCTTCTCGTAGAGCTTTCGTGCTCGAGTTTTAGCCGTCGATTGTTGCCGCTCATCGCGGTTTGGGAAGTTCTGTACCTTGTATGTATGTAGTCCAGCTCTCTTCTTTGCATTCTGGACGTAGCTCTGCGACATGCCGATCTTTTTAGCCAAATCACGACTTGAGACGTTGGGATTTGCTTTAATCATCCGCTTCACCTTTCCCTCCGTCTTTTTGTTCTCCGGTCCCGGTTTTCTTCCAGCTCCTTTGCCGTGGTCCAACGTCAACCGCTCCTGGAACCGCTTCAACACTCTGGAGACGGTTGAATGGTGAATGTTCAACATTTTTTCCCAACTGCCGGTGCGACAGGTCAGGAAATTCCAGGTGTTTGGAAAGAATTTGTTCTCTCGACTCGTGTTGGTTCACCTCCATTTTCGTTGAATCAAAAAACACGACTTCGAGTTTGACAGCATGTAAACAATACACATCAATAAGAAAGTGTGCAAAATTTGGTTGATTTTTACCCAATAGAAAAAATGTTATGCCCTGTTGAATGTGTCGCAATAATTTCGTGTTCGCCCTTTAAGGCAAATAAGGAGTGTATCGAATATAAGCTATCCACATACATTTGCGTTGTACGCATGTATTTGTGATGGTTTTTTATGCTCTGAACACTGCATGCTGTGCGTTTGACTGTCAGCTTTCTTTTGTTTACTTGTTTGTGCGGTTCAAATTCTGCGTTTTCAAAATGTCGCGTATTGAAAAGGAAGTGAAAATTAAGGTTCTGGACACATGGCTAAGTGAGAAGGGTATTACTATGCGAAAATTGGCGAAGCGGTTTGGAATTCATCATGCGAGTGTAAAAACCATCATTAATAAGTTTGGGGAACACTATTCTTTGGATGAGCTACCAGGAAGAGGCAGAAAACCCGGTTCTTCTAACCCGAAACTGGAGCAGAAAGTGGTATCTCTAATCATGAAGAACAAATCAATGTCAATACGTGATTTGGCCAAAAAAGCAGGAACGAGTGTCGGAATGATCCATCGTATCAAGAGGCGAAACCACCTGAAGACCTACAAGAAGCAGAAAATCTCGAAACAAAGTGCAGAACAGAAGAAGCGAGCAGCAACAAGGGCCCGGAAATTGTATTCGCGTCTTTTGCAGCGTCCGGATGCATGCGTTTTGATGGACGATGAGACCTATGTAAAGGAGGACTCAAAACCCCTTCCAGGTCCACAATACTTTACTGCCGTCGTTGAGGAGGATGTGAGCGATGCGGACAGGTCGATTCAAGTGGAGAAATTCGGTCAAAAGGTACTGTAAACCGGAACCGGAACTATAAATGCGGAAATCTATCGATCTGAGTGTCTCCAGAAGAGATTGTTGCCTTTATATAAGAAGCATAGTACACCTCCACTGTTTTGGCCGGATTTAGCGTCGGCTCACTATGCCAAAACCACTCTCAATTGGTTTGCGGAAAAGGGTATAGATTTCGTTGAGAAAAATATCAATCCACCAAATTGCCCTCAGGTTCGACCCATCGAACGTTACTGGGCAATAGTGAAGAGAGTCTTCAAGAAGACTGGTAAGGCAGCTGGGAACATGCAGGAGTTCAAAAAAATTTGGGCTCAAGCGTCCAAAAAATGCGGCGCAACACTTGTCCGGATCTTGATGAAGAGCATTCGATCCAAAGTTCGAAAATTTGTGAAGGAATAACTTAAATTTCATCCGGTCTTCATTATGTTCAAGTTTAACCTCGTACAATAAAGGATCAATTTTTTGTATGAATAAAATATCGGTTTTCAACATAATTTGAAAAAAGTTTGTGGATAGCTTATTTTCGATACACTCCTTAATATGCTAGGCTTTATAAAACGCTTTAGCCTCAATTTTGTTGATCCCTACACAATAAAAACATTATATGTTGCTTATGTTAGGTCTATTCTGGAATACTGCAGTATGGTCTGGTCTCCATTTCATAAAACGCATATTGGCCGAATAGAATCCGTACAAAAACAATTTCTATTATATGCTCTTAAGAAATGAGGGTGGACAACATTTCCTCTCCCATCTTATGAAGTGCGCTGTATGCTTATCAATATACAAACACTGACCCAGCGTCGTGAATTTGCAATGGTTTCATTTGTTAACGATATCGTTTCGCAGCGAATTGATTGAACTAAAATTTTATCAAAACTCAACTTCTATATTCTTTCTCGGCAACTTAGAAGTAGGAATTTATTCATAACGAATCATTATCGGACGAACTATGCCAAATATGGGCCATTAAATCAAATTATGACCACATATAATCAACACTGCGAAACTATTGACTTAACTATGTCGAGGCATAACTTGAAGAAATATTTCAACACCGTACAAAATAACACAAACATATAAAATTTTATGAGAGCACTGTCTACTTAACTTATTTTTTTTTATATACATAATTTTTATTTTCTTTTACCTTATCTGAATGTTCTTAAGGAAATTAAAAAAAGAAGAAAATTATATGTAAATCCAAAAGTCGACGTAAGTTTGACGAAATAAATAAATAAATAAATAAACATTTTCAACGATTGGGCACAAGAAACTTCGTTGGAAATACAAAGTTTCAAACATACTACTTGCTCAGCAAAATAAGTCATGACGAAATGAGACAAAACACAAGTCTGATAAGAACAGCTGCCACACAAACATTAATGCTTCGATCGCGCTCAACTTGCTGACAGATGTCAGTTATAGATCTACTAACATAAGAAAAAGAAGAAAATAACCAAATCGGTCGAGAGTGGATCATTTAAATAACAAATTCCCGGTACTTTTTGTTCCAAGTGTATCGTCAGAAACCCTTGGACTCATCTTCCTGGTTGCAAAAACATTCCGACAGTTCGATCGACAATATGACATTCACATTATCAGAACCGTGTAGAAATGATTGAAGCAGTGCAACGCAGGTTTATTCCATACTTACTTCATGCTTGATGGGTGACGACCCCTCCTGTTGAATCTACGCCGAATGGATCATTTTCCTCCACTGGACCCGGTCCTGGGCCAATCGCCTTCAGTACCCTTGGACGTTAAGGGTCCTTAGGTCCTCCTCAACTGCAAATAGCCATCGTGTTCGTGGAAAATATGTTCTAAGATGTATATCAGTATCTAAAGGAACCAGACTATAAAAACTGAACTTGGAAAACAAAAAAAAACGATATTTGACAATCGAAATAATCATATTTATTTGCTCTAGAATCTGAAATAACAATTGAAAAAATGTCAGCATATCAAAAAAAAATGATCAATTAGTGCAACTTCTGCAACATATGAATACCTAATTTTGATGTTGATAACTGGCCTTGGGTATTTAAGAGCACAGCATATGAGGTAAAATACCTAAGAATTGCAAACAAAATATCTCTCTAATAACAAAACTTGTTATATCGAATACCTGGGAATACCTAAAAGGTACTATTTTAGTATCGTCTTACCTCAATTTAGTATTCGCATAACATTGTGGGAACAATTTGATGGTATTATACTCAGGTAATTTACCTCTTAATCTGAGCTCCAAGGACAGTTATCAAGTTATTCGTTCCTGCTCGGGTGAGAGTTCTAAATCAATGAGGACAACTTTTCTTCGAAGCATGATAGTTGAAACTGATCCATTACCATTACCTATAAACAAAATCAGTGAAACCCTAATACCGAAGGCTGATGAAGCAGGTATTCCCAGAAAATGCAACACCAACGACACATGGAAAATTGCGATAACTTCGATGAAATTGGTCCACAAATGCATCACAATTATCAACCACCTCAAACCTTGCTATAAATATTCACCGATCATCGTTACCTATCATCAGTCTGTCCACAGCATTTGATCAGCTTCGTCAATTGAAACAAACACCCCAATCATTTGATCCAAAATGTTCAAGGTAAGAATGCGAATAAGAACAGCTCGTAAATTTGAACACAATTCATAATAACCTCATCATAATAATTGTTTTGTGCTCCCTAGATCATCATAGCCGTTGCTTGTTTCACTGCTCTTGCCTCAGCCTTTCCATACAAATCGGTGGCTGAACCGGAATATTACGAACACAATAACAACGCTCAGTACAAGTTCGAATATGGAGTGAAAGATGACCACACAGGTGACCACAAGACCCAGTGGGAACATCGGGACGGAAAACATGTCAAGGGTCAGTACACCCTGAACGAAGCCAACGGCGGTCATCGCGTGGTTGATTACGAATCCGATGCCCACGGAGGAATTCAAATTCATGTCAAGACAGTAAGCGGCCATGGCTCAGCTCCTGCGGTCCATGTTCCAGCTCATAACTACGGAGGCGATAGTTACTCCAACTCGAAGGGCTACCATTATTAAATGGAATCCGATGTTAGATTGTTGTATCTAGTTTATTTAGTCGTATGAAGATATTGAATAAAGAGAATGCTTCACTAGATCATGCTGGGTGAAGTTTTTTATCGGGTTTACATTACACCGCACGAATCGATTCAGCAAGGTTTTCATTTTAGTAGTGCTTGAATTGAATCTTGATTTTCGGACAGGTCATAATTGAAGGGGTTAGAATCCAAGTGTAGAGAGAAGAATGGTCAAAACTTAGACAAGTTCGCCAAAAAATTGCCAAAGCATTAAACTAAATATGTGCTAATCAAATAAACTAAAGATTTGGCCACTCTGAGTTGAACAGAAAGAAACATCTTTTTAATGCATCATGCAATTTGTAAGGGATCATAAAATACTCTCAAATTTTTAAATTTGTGTTCTTGAAGTAATAGGAAATAATTCTTCCATTGTTCTTCGGCCGCTTTCTGAGAAAAGCTTCTTTTTGTATTGCCGCACAGTTATCGGAGAATTAACAGGGAATGAGATTTTTTTCGCCAACCAACCGACATGTTGTTCCACAAACCGAGAAAAGGTGCGGGAACATTTACCCCAACGTTTGGAAAAGCACAGCTTCTCTACTTCCAGCCGCTTTTTGGCACTCGTGATACAGATGAGCGGATCTCTCTTAGATAAATGTTCAATAACATCTTTAACACCTTTTCCGTTTATCCAAAAATTCACTACTTCTTCACGTGAAACCTGCATATTTTTATAATACACCCGTTTACGGATTCCAGCGCAAGATCTCTTCGAAGAACTGTCAAACTTTCAAACTGAGGTTTTGTATGGTTCCTTGGTGGAATAAAAAATTCACGGATAAACAATTTTCGATCGCGAAGGTCAACTTAGGGTGTACCAAAAAAAAAAAAAGTTTTGCTTTCCTAACTTTTTTATTTCAATTTCCATTGTAAAATTGTATTCAAACGAGTTGTAGAACTTTCAAAGATTTTGATATATTAATTCTGCCGCTAGCTTTTACCAATCAATAGTTATTGAAGTTTTTCTTCTAAAACTATCACAGATTCAAATGTAATTTTCTCAAGATACAGAAATAAAATATCTCTAGTTTTCACATATGTTGAACAATATTAATTGCCCGTCTAAATGACGTCTTTAACTTTTTTTTTGTTTGCCCCAATCATAGAAATCAACATTTGAAAAGGGCGTATTTTTTTTAGAAAAACTGCAATAACTATTGAGTTATTGAAGCTAGCGGCAAAATTTTTATACCAAAGTATGCGTCTTTGAAAGTTCAAAAACTCGTTCCAGTAGATCTGTACGGTGGGAATGGAAATAAAAAAGTTAGGACAAAAAAACAATTTTTTTATGGTACACCCTAAGTTGATGAGGGAAAATTGCTCTAAATCGGTCAATTTTTAAGCTACAAAAAAAAATTTACATGAAATTTCCATGTAATTTTTTGCGCTACAACTTTGTTTAAAAACGTAAACGTCTATTTCAGCAAATAAAAAAGTTAGTTTTTGTATTTCCGTGAAAATGGGGACCACCCTAATTTTATTCAACATAAAAAAATGGGCCTTAGTGATACAAACCATGTTGTGGAACATCACTTTGCTGTAAAATTTCAAGTTTAGGCGCTGAGAGCATGTTTCCTCGTAAATGCGTGATCTGGACCATAGTGCATTGAGAACTTCGGTTGCCTGGAAAATGGCATTAAGTAGGGTGCAATAGAGGGGAGAGCGGTTAATTTTCGGGCAGCACACCATATGCGCTTTTGTTATGTTTTTCAACTTTATACCAAATACTTTCGAATACTAATTTGTGAGACACTGATGTTTTTGGAGATAATGTGTGGGAGATTGAATTTCTTCTACAAACAGTATACAGCTTTCAATGGTTCAAAAAGGGTACTAGCTTCAATGACAATTTGTCGAGTAGAAGAACAGGCTAAATTCAGTGACTTCTTAGTAAAAGTTAAGAGGCAACTTTTTGCATGAAAACATTTTGTATAGTAGCAAGGGAAGCCGAAGGCGGGGGGGCTTCGATTTTTTAACCGTTAAGGGGACCCTCCCCTGGATTTGGGCAAAAATAAGGTAAAGTTTGTAATCTTTTTGTAAGAGAATGAAAAGGCGTACGAACTTTCAGCTTTGACGATTAAATTTGATTATTATTCAAAATTTCAAAAAAATAAAAAAACTGTGAAAATTCAAAATGACGGCTACAAAATGGCGATTTCCGTAAGCCTCTGCGCGCAAAACATGGGGCAACAACTTCAAGCCTGCAGCCTATTGTAGTGGACAAAAATCAAATCTAAACATTATTTCTGAAAGATAATAAAATTTTCTACGGTTTGAACTAAATTTTATTCACTAAATCAGACAATTTAAACTTAAACTCATTGCATAGTGATCATTTGAACTGAAAAGTTAAATTTTTCGCTCCTTTTTTCATTTCAACCGTGTTCAAAAATTATAAATAATTAACTATTAATGCCAATTTTAGGTTCAAGCCGTACAACAAATTTTAACCTTTCAAACAATTATTTGATGGAGGAAATCGGATTAATATTTCAAGCCCGGGGCTTGAATTTAGATTGAGAAACGTGGTTTCGAGAACAACGCGTTTAAAGTTTTGAGAAAGTTTGTCTTGGATTATTTTTTTTTTTTTTTTTTCTTTATTAAAGAGACTTTTAGCCTCCTGGGCTAGTTCGTCTCTTCTTGGGATTACTCTTTAATTCGATCAGTTTTCACGACCACTATTGGATCCTCTAAGTTTTCAGGGTCGTTGAATTTGAAGTCAAATTGTCGAAATTCAAAATGATGGATCCAAAATGGCGGATGAAAAAAATTCGATGTACCAAATGTTGACCAAAATGTCTATTATTTATTTTCGCGCTAGGAATTTATCATTAGTTTTTGGAAAAAGACAACATATGAAAAACGGTGAACCAAAAAAAAAAAAAAAATCTTTAATCTCACGCAAATTCGAAACAATATTGCCATTTTTTAACACCCAATGTCTATTTTCGTCGCTTTTATCTTTCTTTCTTCTTCTCTTCTATTCTATCTTAGTCGCTTATTCCTGGGCCGTACAATATACCTTCCTCTACTTCAAATTACTTCTGTTTGGCTTCTTCCTGGAAACGATGTGCAAGGCGGGCGTTTCGAGCAGCGGTCGATATTTGTCGCTCAGCTTCCAGAATTCTCTTAGCGTTGGCATCCTGGGCGTATCGGCTGGCCTCGTTGCCAATACTTATGTTCATGGCATGCATGATCTTCAGCAAATCTGATCTTCCCTCGTTGAATATACTCGCAGCAATGTACGCACAGATGTCGATTACTTGATGTCCGCAATGAAGGTGCTTTGGCGCCATTCTCCACACTGTCGCGTTGAAAGATTCGTTTGAATTTTGCGTGTTTGCTCCAACGCAGCGTTCCAGCAGATTCGTTTCGGAGAGAGCCTCGTATATCGGTTTGATGGCTTCGGCAAGCAGGGGTTTGTGTTTGAAGGTCTTCAATGTCCCTTCTGCCTCAGAAACTCGCCACTTGCACCAACTCTTACTTCCTTCCGGACACAAATGATGTTGTGGATTTTTGTCAGTTGAGCACTTACGGAAATAAGTAGCTCAGATGGCATCTTTCATACGAGATGAAGAATCTGCGTTGCGTCTTATCGCTAAACCGTAATAGATCGACAATTCTGTGACGAGTTTATCAATCAATTTTCCAGCATCTTTCCCTCCGAGCCCTTTCGTGTTCTTTTTCAACGTGCGTAGTCGATTTCCCATACGCTTTTGAACATGACCCACGCACTCTTTCTTGATCACCGGGCAGTCCTTGTACGGGTCCATTTCAACAAGGGCCTTGAACGTTTTAGTGTCCCCATCGCCAATATAATGTTTATATTTAACACCCAGATTGGAATCCCTTCAATCTGCCGAACATTTCACGCACGCCGTCCACCTCCATTTTGCCCGCGCTTCCAGTATGATTCGCTGTACAATCGACGTGATTTTCCTGCCATTCTAAATACCCCGGAGTATCTTTTTTCAAAGACAAATTTTGACAGGCTTGGCGGTACAATGATTTTACAATCACGTCCAAAATTTTGACTGTGAGCTTACCAATAAGTGAGACCAGACCGAACAGCGACGAAAATCTTCGCTTTTTACAAGAACCATCACCGGAAACTGATAAGTGCGTTGGCTCGCTCCCAGCTGCAGTGTTGGCTGCAATTTCTTCCTTCACTGCCTTCAATTGAATAATGTCGAAGATGGTCTTCGATGCAGCGTACAAATTATCCAAGAAGTTGTAGAACATATGCCTGCTAAATGAGTTTTTGATGTCCAGTAAACAGCAAAACGTCTTCACACTTTCTAGCCCGCACCCGAGAACGCGAAAAGCAAACATAAGCCGTCGGTTAAATTCACAAACGTTTTGCGACATCGGAGACGAATAAATTTGACGTTTTGAGCATGAACAAACAACGATGAGTTTGAACCCCACCCCAGGTCCAGCCGTGCGTCCAAATTTCACTGCCCCATAACACGACTTGCAAATTAAAAATTTACTCAACGCGTTGAACACCAGCAAGAAATTTCAAATAACGTAGGTGGAGTTTTTGTTCAATTCAATGTCGTCGTAGCCCGTGTCTTTCAGTTTTTTTCGTTGATGAATTGACGTGATTCGCACTTGCTTCCCCCGTATATCGATTTCCGTGGAATTGTCTCTTCCGACTCCGAGATAGTGGCGATTAAGTTTTCGGCATTCTGTACGAGAACGGTGAAAAAATTTGAACGACAAACAAGTAAACACTCGTGAGCGGACGCGGCGTTTTGCAGGTTATAATATATGGGCTGTATTTTGACGAAAAATCTGTTTTTTATGTGCTGCCATCTACATTATATTTCTATATGAGGGAACGCTCGCAAATTACGTCTATCAGTTTTTGGACTTTTCTGTATTAGGAACAGGAGCGCGTTGTATAGATATTACATATGTCTTTTGGGGTGTGGAAGTAGTTCGCCTCCCCGCGGTGCACCCTGGAAACGTTAAGCTCCCCTTAACGGCTAAACGAACTACAACGAAGGAAGCGCCATACGGCGCGGGATCCGGCAGGCAACCGTAAGCGGTCGTGACATAGGGAACAGGGACGACCCTGGGGTAGCCGCCCCCAGACGTTCCAACCCCGGTCCTGGCCCTGGCTTTCTCGATCGGAGGAAGGACCATACGACGCGAGGAAGGACCATACGACCGGATCCAGGAGCATCTCGATCGAATCAGCGTCAGGTCGGCGAAGGTAACTACTAAAGACCTATGTAGTTAGACATAGTGGGTGCGTAAAGCACACTAGCCCCCTCCCTGAAGTAATACCGAAAAGTGGTTCCGGGGAGGGACGGGGCTCGAGGCACGGGTGGGTTTTTAATGAGTCGAGGAGTTGGCGCCCTCATTCCCACACCCTGAGTTCGTCATGAGTCTGTTAGCACATTTTCCATCCCGTCTAAAAAAAAAAGATGCATATCTCTTGGGTTGTTTTTCACCAATATATAAGGTTTGATCTCTGAACCTAGTTCAAAATCGATTTAAATATGTTAGGTCTCAAATATTATATACACAGAAAACGGCGTAAAAAACCACGTTATTTCAAAAAACGACGTAAAAAAACCGCGTTATTTCAAAAAACGACGTAAAATAAACCGCGTTATATCAAAAAACGACGTAAAAAAAGTCAAGGAAATAAAAATTATATTTCATATTCATATTGAAAGGATATGGTCATAAAAATATATTGGTGGTGGAAAAACATGGTTCCAGTTAAATTGGCCACCGGCAATCTGCTAAAAATGGATAGAGGTTGTTAATTCAATGCGTGAGCAAAACAGTCCAGAGTAGTTATAGAGAGTTTTCGTCTTCGGCAAAATTTCTCAGTATGTCATTCGTCGTCTTTTGATATTATCATATCTGTTCCAAATCGTGCCGCAGAGATGGCGCTGCAGTCTATCTTTTCCAAATCAGGCGCTAGAGAAATGCCGTCTTAGGCTAAGTTTCTCAGTATGTTGTTCGTCGTCTTTTGATATTATCATATGTGTTCCAAATCATGCCACAGAGATGGCGCTGCAGTCTATCTTTTCCAAATGAGGCGCTAGAGAAATGCAGCCTTAGGGTAAATTTCTTAGTATGTCATTCGTCGTCTTTTAACATTGTCATATTAGTTCTAAATTATGCCGCAAGTATGGCAGCGCCATCTCTGAGGTGCGATCTGGATCTAAGGTGATTATTTTGAATGCCTTTATTATATACAATTAACATCTTTGCTAAAGACAGCACCTTCCTAGAGCACGATTTGGCAGTTCAGATTTCGGCGCCATATTAGCGGCGCCTTTTGGAACTAATCTGATAATGTCAAGTGACTATATTTTACATTCTCAACAACTTTACTGAGAACGGCAACTCTCTAAAGCTTCATTTGGAAAAGATATTTTACTACGCGGTTTTTTTCACGCGGTCCGTTATTTCAAAAAACGACGTAAGAAAACCGCGTTATTTAAAAAAAAACAACATAAAAACAATCAAGTCACAATAGACGTGAAAAAAATTTGATTGTTGGTGTTGATTGTACATTTCCCAATTTAGCCTCTGAGCAATACTGTTTAGAACAAGAAAAATTGTTGTTTACAGTTTATTATATGTACTTTTTTTTTAAATTCCACAAAAATTTTTTGCTGTCTTTGTAAAAAATCATACGAAATTTTTAGTTTTAATTCCATACCGGCTTCGGCTTGGGCTGACGCTTGAATCTAGTTATGTAGCACAGTATTTGGAGGAAATGCCAACGCAGAGAGGTGGTGATATCTCAAGCTGACCATAGCTGACGCGCATGACAAGCATGTATATTACAGATAGGACGCGGAGGGCCCGTTCAGGAAACACCATTTTGAGAAATAGAATAGACTTTCCCAAGTAGTTTGTATTAGTAACAGTGTTCACGTTCTTTCAATATGAATATGAAATATAATTTTAACGTAGGACTACGTTTCTCTTTTCTATACCGGGTGTCATTTCAAAATTTTGAAAAATGAGAGCTTTACGCAAAAGTGAAAGGTTTTTGAACGCTAATAACTCTTGTTTGACTGAACAGAATGACTTCATTTATACACCGTTTGATCAGGAAAACTTACAAATACTTTTGATTAAATTTTCAATTAAATGTTTTAAGTATAATCTGCATATGAACCGTTTGAAAATATGGTTTTCCCTTTCCGGGTGCTCAAAAAACGGAAGACAAATGGTTCAAATTTTCTTCTGCTTTTTATTTCATTAGGTCTCATTCCATGTATAATACAGCCATAGTCTCCCCTCTCAGTTGCAAATTTATTTTGCTTTGTTCTGCTGTCTGGTTTTATAACTGAAGCCCGTCCTCTCTTATGAAATTTGCTTCGTACTGCATTCTCGTGCCTCTCTTCTCTGTAAGCAATGCTATCAACGCCAGTATAAAGCACACGATTCGAACCAGAATGATTTCGTTTGGGATTTTCAAGTTCGATTGAGCGGTACGGTTGTATTTTTCGCTCTCCTGTTACGAAGATTTTTTCTATCTCGTCCATATTCTCGCGATTACGCGTCTGATCCCCTCACCCAACAAAACCTCCACAAACCTCCCCGCCTCCCCTTACCATCTCTCCTTCCTCCCATTTATCCATTTTTTTTTTTTTTTTTTTTTCTGTCCAAACACTTTTCCTCCCTATTTTTTTTTTTTTTTTTTTTTTTTTTTTCCTACTTCCGTAAATTTTTCAAAAAAAATAGTGCCTTTGATGCTTGAGAAGATGCCATGAAATAGTAGTTGGTTGTCTGGCTGATTGTTGGGGAATTCCTTGTCTATTCTGTTGTGGTTGAAAGTAAAAGTTTGACTAGGGCCGGTTCAGGATTTTTTCGGTTTGGAAATTTTCTCGATTTCCCTGAAAACTAAGGTGGTGGTTCCATTAGTGTTGGAGCCCCATTGACTCTGTAGCGGGCAGGATCGGATATTGGCTTGTCTTTTGATAATGTCCTTATACGAGATTCAGTGATTTGAATTGTAATAGGATTTCCTGATCGCTGGGAATACTTGCGAACATTTGTGGTTGACATCAATAGCTTATCACATATATATCGCTGAAAAGCAAATGAACAGTTTTGGAAGAAGTTTACATCTGTAGATGAAATCAGTTCGTTTTTTTTTTTGCATAATTGGTTGAATTGTTTTTAAACAAGTTATCTAATAGATAAATCGTCTTGCTCAAACCTTTGTAGGGGTAAGTGGCGGGATCATCATCATCATCACTTGAAGTACTCGAGAATTGTTTTTGTGGAAAAGCAAGCTGTTTTTTGATTCACACAAAACAAAAATAATAATCGAGACTCACAAGTTAGTAGTAAAGAAAATTATACAGTGAGTATTTCACAACCCATCCTTATCTGTCAATTTTTCAAGCGAGAGCGGGTAAACGAAGTTTAATAACGACATTGCCATCATCAGCGTCGATCAATAGTTTCTCATATATAACAGACTATTGTTGCACTTTTAAAAACACTATTTATTCACTATTTATTCACAAATATCACATTCTAGTTCAGTCTCAATGATGTTCCTGGTGCAGATTGGCATAGCTGCTAGCATGACCATGACCATGCTCTATCCCAGAATGATGGTGTTCATCTCCATGGTGTGCGTAGATCTGTGGATGATGGGCATGACCAACTCGTTTCACGTGAGCCTGGAAACCATGATGCTTGTCGGAACTGTATTCCACCACACGTTTCGTCCCATCGGCTTCGTACAGAGTGTACTGTCCTTTGACAACGTCACCATCACGGAGCTCCCACTGATCCTTATTGTCTCCAGTGTGGGAATCCATCACTCCATATTCGAACTTGTATTTTGGATGCGAATGATGTTCCTCATGGTATTCTCCAACTACCGCCAAAGCCAAAATGGCAACCATAAAAACTAAAACCTAAAACAAAACCAAAACACATAAGTTTAGCACACAGAGAACTTCTTCGCCGATCAAAACGAACGAAAACCGAACCTTCATCATGTTGACTGAGTACTTGAGCTGCGACTTGCTGGTAGAACACTGATTAACCAGGTGAGTGAGTGAGTCCCTTTAAATACTACCCACCAATCATCGCGATCAAAAAGCGGCAAAAATTGTACATAAAAATCACACTTAGACTCAAAATTTACGCAATTTCTTTCCCATTGGTTTCATTCGAGTGGTTTTCATAGAACAAGTGCAACCCCGCCGCAGCTTATGACGAGTATGATTTGTGGTTTTACCTTTGGGTTTGCACACTTTTCAAGTTCGCATGAGCATTTTTCTCGGTTTTCTTCCTATCATGCTTATTCATCTGCACCTCTGTTTGGTGCGGCGTCAATGCAGCTCATGGGGCCAAACATATGCGGCAGCTTAGGTAGGTGGCGCCGATTGGATTGAGAAAACCCAACGAATAAGAATTTGCTCCAAATTATGCGGTTAGGTAAAGGTACGTTGGGAGCGCTACTATGTAGGAGGTGTTTGCTGATCCATTTTAATGTTTAGTTACTTTTACTTTTGATTCAAATCTGTATATATTGATAGTTCTGATCTTTCAACAAGCAGTTCAGTTCTGAAACCTGTAGAGATCAGTTTGCTAAATTTAGTCAACATGTTCAAAGTACTGATCAATGTGGACTTAATCTAGATTATATTCTAATTCCCTATTTCTCCAGTTCATCTTTGTTCTAGCTATTGCTGCATTCGTTGCTGCTGAATATCACGAAGAGCATTATTCACACCCAAAGTATAAGTTTGAGTATGGAGTGAAGGATTCCCACACTGGAGACAACAAGGATCAATGGGAACACCGCGATGGTGACGTCGTCAAAGGACAGTACACACTATACGAAGCCGATGGAACGAAACGTATTGTGGAATATAGTTCCGATAAACACCACGGTTTCCAGGCTCACGTGAAACGAGTTGGACATGCCCATCATCCACAGATCTACGGACACCACGAGGATGGACATCACCATTCTACACCTGCACATGGACATGAGCACGGTCACGCTAGCAGCTATGCTAATTTGTACCAACATCATCACTGAGACTGAGAACGTTGAAGATTAGAAAATAAATGTTTGTTTGACGTTTTAAACACAATGTTTCTTTGTGTACGCCCTTTTCTAGATTTAAACTTATTTCTCATCACATTTAAGCATAAAGGCCTCACTTAACCTAGTGTTCGGGAAACGCTGTTATATAATGTTATTATTATTTTCATTTATTATTCAAAATAATTTCTTTGGAAAAGTTTAGAATACCGGTCCAAACACGAAAAATAATCATTTTTTTGTTGATTCTGGACCTAGGGTGAGTCGCTCAGCACAAAATCACTTGTGCCGATTTTTTTTTAGTGTGCCATGGTAACTTGACAGTTCAATCGTTATGTTTTGGCTACGCCTGGCAACCTGGCGATTGTTTTGTTTTGCTTTGTCAAATTTGTGCAGGCAATTTGGGTCTCAGTCATTGCGAAAGTCGTGTTTTAATACCCTTGTGTTGAGATAGCAAGTTTGGGTGATAAATGGAGCTGAAGAAGCTAATCGCTGGAAGTGAGTACGAGAATTCCTATAAGTTGTTGCACATTTATGATTGATTTATCCATTTTCTCATCAGTCCACGTACCACCTACGAAAACCATGAACGCGACGCAACTCCACT
>JAHHFK020004325.1:0-86731 GCA_024533555.2 Aedes koreicus | reverse complement strand
GAATAGCCCACAAACGTAAGCTTTTGGGATGTCTCGCTGAGCGTCTTGCGTTTCTCTTTCGGTATGGTGACCCACGCGCTGCTACCGAAAACTCTTAAGTGACTCACATCCGGTTTGACGTTGAACCACAACTCGTACGGGGTAACACTCACAGATTTCGACGGTGAAATATTCTGGAGGTACACCGCTGTGTTCAAAGCCTCAGCCCAGTAGCACTGCGGGAGGTCAGCTTCGAAAAGCAAACATCTGACCATCTCCACGAGATAGCGGTTGCGACGTTCCGCCACCCCATTCTGCTGGGGGCTGTAACCCGCTGTAAATGCTGATCCCTTCTCGCCTGTAGAAATTTCGCAGCCGCCTGTTGGAGTATTCCCCCTCCTTGCTCCGATCGCACGATTTTCGGCTTGCGGCCGAAGTGGTTTTACACGTGAGCCACGTACTTGTCGGCTACTTCCGAATTCTCGCGAATGTGAACGATACACTTTCTTCTTTCTTCTTGGAAGGCGGTGGTTTAGCAGTGCTCCGTTTTCCCGACTCACGAATGAACCGCTGGCAAAACTTTTGTTTATGCCCCGGCTGCTTGCAGAAATGACAGGTGATCTGCTTCTTGTTCTTCCGGCTGTCTCCCTTGACCCACAGCACTGAATCCGACTCTGGGCCTTGTCGTTTGGCAGCTTCGTCCATAAGTTTGAGGTTCACCAGCTCCCACGTTAGGTCGGCTTCGGCCCGACTCTCAAGGGCAGTTGTCAAAGCGTCGAAGGAGCTTGGGAGACTTCGCAGGATCATTGCGACCGTGAGGTTTTGTTCCAGCTCCTGTCCGGCGTTGGCGAGCCGCGAAAATAGCTCCTCCATTTCAAACAAATGTTCTTCCATACTTTCCCCCTCCGTGTAGCGTTTATCGCAAATGCGCTTCAGAAGGGAAACTTTGGAGGTTAGGCTCGTTTTTTCTTGGTGGTTTTTCAATGCTGTCCACGTTTCTCTGGCGGTTCTCATAGCACGGATCATCGCCAATCAGGAGCCCGATGGTTGCTCTCGCTTTAGCGTCCCCGCGTCCCAAACAGCTTCTTCTTCGGCATCCGGCTTGACTCCCGGCTCTACATAGCGCCAGAGCTCCTCGCGGATGAGCAGCAGCTCGACTTTAAAACGCCAGCTGGGATAGTTGCTGTTGTTCAGTTTCTGGATGCTGAAACGTGATCCGTCCATGTTATCACACTGCGACGGAAATTTTCGCGACGAAAAATGATCGAATTCCAATTAAACAAGATTTTCGAAAAATGGCGTCACTTTCTTCTCTCCGCACGCAGGCCCATAACCTGTTGTGATACGCGCAGTACAGAGAAAGAAAAAACAACGTGTTGCTTGGTTAACGAGCGAACTTGGAATGAAGTTTTATCTCTGTTTGTGTGGTTGTGTGCGTGTAATCAAAAAAGGGAAAGAGAAATACACTGATGTAAAAAGTGATACTGTCTTTGTTGTATGTAATGATATTTGAAAAGGGCCAGAGTCTAACAATAATTGTCCCATGTTCTATGGGCTTCCCTATATATATATATGGGACAGTTATGCGCTATAACGGCAGTATACCAGTTAGTGCAATGCACTGCTAGACAAAGTTGTAGAATTTGTCAAGAGCTACAATTTTATCATACACTATATTCATAAATTCAGCTGTTGAACCAAGTTATCGGTAAATTTATCCAATTGCACCAAATGACTTTTTACAGCACTGGTCACGACGAAACCCAAGCGATGCAAGATCGATCAATCGACAACGACTCACGTAACTTGGCATACTTGAAACGGGGTTCTCTCCAAGGCAACTTCTCAAAGCGAAGCATAAAAACCTGCGTTGAACAGATTCGACTCTATTCGCGCCATTAATATAGCTCGGATTCCAGACCGTGCTTTGAAGCTTATAGTCGAAGAGAATCGGCTCTTTTCTAGAGAAAGTGATCACCGAACACTTCTCCGGATTAACCACCATACGGTTGAGGCTGCACCAGTGAGCTAAGATTTAGGCTGCGGTTGTAGGAGGTGACAATCGTTACTAGACTGGATTCATAAAAAAGATCTTCAGGTCCTCGGCTTACGAAAGACGGGGGCCTACAAGGCTAGGTTCACATCATTGAAGTACAGCAAAAAAATCAGCCGCCCTAAATGACTCCTTTGAGGTATTTCTGAAGTGGCTGGAAAAACGTCGCACATGCAATCAGCAACAGCAACTGTCAGTAGTCGACCAGTGAGATAGAACCGAATCCATTGTAAGAGACTTCCATTATGTAACCTATTCCCATATAACCATTGGAGCTGACCTCACAAGTTGCAACATGTGTTAAGTCAGGCTAAGACATGTGTTAAGTCGGCTTAAGACACATAAAGCATTCTCCCCACCAAACAGCAGTGGTGTAATACCACTCTGGTTACATCGGAAATAGTAAGCGACGTCACTATGCCAGCTATGTATTCTCTCCTTTTTTAGTCCTTCTCCAATTCTCTTTTCTCTATATTGATCACTACATCGATTTACATGAAAAATACACAACGACTACTCAAGTGTCTCCAAACCGAAGTAAATTGTAAGAGTAATCTTGAATAAACCAGTCCACTGCCGACCACCAATGCGTATGCATACTTAATTTATCACAGACCGAGATACTCAGGTGATAAGTATCAAGTTCATTTTTCATTTTCATTTTCAAGCACAGAAGGGGGTCATAGGGCCAAGTCTCAAGTGATGAAAATCACTTTCCATACACGTACCAGGTTAGAAGTATAGATTCGGTATCACAGAATAATAACCACAGGGGTCAAGTGAATCCTGCTTAAGATACCCGATAGTAAGAGGCTGTTGAAATTAGGGGATAGTCAGAGTGAAGGAAATTCTCGTGAAAGATGAAAAAAGGAACGAGAGCTTGATGACGTGTTAGATACAATACAGAGAGGATAGTAGGGAGGCAGGAAGTGAAGCAAGAGAGAGAGAGAGCGGCGTTTGATTGCTGAAACGAAAACGGAATAGTACTTTGGTGATTAGTACATTATTGTAATTGATAAGTTCAAGTATGAATTAGTTCTCATATGTTTCTTCTGCTATTGGTTGTTGTTGCACTGGTACTGCAAGTTATTGTCATCCAACTTGCTCTTCGATCTCATCCACTGATTGTTGATTACAATTTTGGAAAGCATTTGCCACTTCTCAAGTGTCTGAAGAGATAAGTTCAATGACGCAGATCCAGCTTTCCTGTTGACTCCAGTATAACAAAAAAAGAAAACAGATATATAGTCATTAGGAAGTGATATTATCAAAAACGAAATGGCTATTCAGTATGGTTCAACGGATGTGAAATGAAGGAACATCGGAATTAAGCATGTTTTGGGGGAAACAACGAGATGATTATTTCAATTTCAAATGGATTTGTTAACCATGCGTTATTAAATTTTTCAATAAAGCATCTCAATCAACTCATGCAACATCGACTCATGTTCTATGCTAATATTAAAAATGTTCCGTCTTGTCACATCTTCAAGTGATCTGCGTAGCTTTCACCCATTTTGTTCAGGCCCTTTTGAACTAGATGTGGTGAAATAAAGAGCCCAGTATTTTTAGAACTAGGATTCAAATAACAATGCCCACATGATGAATGTCATCACTTACTTTCCTACTCGACTAACCTCCTCCTCGACCAACCTGGCGGAAGGTCACCCAATTTCTTACTGAATCAAAGGGCAGTTCAGATAATAATCATGCGTTATAAACAGAAAATCCAAACTTTGTTTGAAGAACAAACTTCTAATATTCAAACAAATTTTTAGACCGGCCATGCTTTATGCTGTGCCAATATGATCTAGTTGTTGTGCTACTAGGAAAAAAGCACTTTCCAAAGGATTCAAAACAAAGTTCTGAAAATGATTTTGAAGCTGCCACCCTGGTTCGAGTAGTATTGAATTACATAGAATTTCAAACGTTGAGACTCTAGAAGAAATGTCCAACAAAATAATTCATAATTTTAGACAAAAATCATTGCAATCTTCAATTGCAATGATCAATTCTCTCTATAGATAAGAACTAGTTTTAAGAAATCAATAATTATTTTTACACGCAGGCAAAAGGAACCCTGTAAAAAATACTGAATAGACAAAGTAAAAATAATATTAACACAATTAGATATAAATGATAGCATATAAGGTTGAAATGTTAATTACTTAGCAGGATCACCTAGGTTAATATATGAATGTAAAATAATGTAAAATTTGCAATGGAGTTAAAAAAAAAAAAATCATGCGTTATTGGCAACAAAAACAAGAGAGAGAAGAGAAAAAAAGGCAATAGAAAAGAAACAAGAACAAAGTAATTGTTAATGTGAGTTGATGAAAATAATTATAATAGACACTTCCGCCTACCACCAAGAGTAACAATAAAGCAGAAAAGAAAAGTTAGTAATAATACATAACTACAATATAACTAATCTACGCAGATGAACGTTGGTTTCGGGGTCTTGTTAGTGCTAGAATTGTTAGTATAGACCCGTACTTAAGCCCTGGCTCTAACATTAGTGAAAGCATGCGTTAACTGTCTCTACAGCTGTTTATTTATTTATCTATTTGTTAAATGGTATGATACATCAAGTTTCGAAAAAATAAATAACTTAAATTTATAGAAATATCTCATCTATAATTATTAGAATTAATCAAAAGATTGATTATATCGATAATTGACGAATCATCGTCAAACCCTTCATCCTTGGCCAGGGCAGGTGAAAAGTATCAAGTTGAGAACGTTTCATGGCTATCAGGTGACAGAGAAGAAATATAAAACTGCAGTGGATAGTGAAAAATGAAATGTGAATAAACGTTTGAAAGTGAATAATGACATCAACTTGCAATCTATCTAGTGAAGAGCTCTGACCGTTATAGTATTTAACCGGAACGAGAATCAAAATATTTTTTTTATATCTTTATTAGAGTGGCCTCCTGGGCTGGTTCGCCAGAGAATCAAAATAAACGATGGGCAAGAGAGTCGAAAAGAGTTCGAAATAGTGGTGACGCACAAGTCAACATTTTAAATACTTTGGATTCACACGAAGAATTGCACGAACTGCATGATTTTAAACTCAACTTGATTCTATTAATAGTGATAGCGTGAAATTATTGATAACTTTGTATCAAATCTATAAGAAAAATCAAAATTTAAAAATGGCAAAGTCTATTGCCAATATTCAACAAGTATGGATTAAACAATTGATGAAGTGATTCATATAAGATACCAACTAACTATGGAAGACTACAAGTGCATAAAAAGTTCATCGTAAAATAATCAAATTTGGAAACTGCAACCAACTAAATGATGAATATGAGCTACAGTGAAAAATTCATTCACCTAAAACGAGCGTTGAGGAGTGCGCCTCCGCCGTAAAGCATATCAACACCAGAAAAACAACAAACAAATAACGAGCGTTGAGGAGTGCGCCTCGGTCGCAGAGAGAAAAACAGCAGAAACGAACGTCATCGGCAAGTGATGAAACCCCGGTAGTTGCAGTAACAGCATCATCGGTAAATATACAATATTCGTGAGTAACAAAAACATTAATTAACAAATATTCGGAAAAATTCGCCCGTTCAACCAATCATCTTCAAACTTTCAGGGAGTAAAATAAAACATTTTATGAATATTTTCCCATGTTTGTTTTATTCAATTTCAATTCCATATCCAAATGCACGAACCTTCTTCTTTACACTACTCAAAAGGTCCTGTACAACATTTGGACCAACTTTTTTTTTTGCGTGGCAATCCATTTTTTCTTCATATCTTCCTCCGATTTAACTTCCTTATGATACTTCCGAGTGCCCTGCTTCATGATGGCCCAGTACTTTTTCAATTGGCCGCAGTTACGGTGCGTTCGGGGGTTGAAATGCTTCGGCACGAAATTGACCTCCTTTAGCCTTGTACCACTCCAAAACCTTTTTCGATTAATGACACGAGGCTAAATCCGGCCAGAAAATCGTAGGACCATCGTGTATGTTCCTCCGAAGAGGAAGTAGACGCGTTTGGAGGTATTCCTTTAGGTACACCTGCCCATTGACCGTTCCAGTTGTCACGAATGGGGTGGTCCGCTTTCCACACGAGCAAATTGCTTGTCAAATCATATATGTTTTGGCAAACTTTGAACAACTTCCGCTTTCTAACGTCCTCAGGGACATCAAATTTAGGATGAGCAGTGAAAAACTGGAGCCGATCCGGGAGCAGCCGGAAGTCTTCTCTTTACATACGTCTCATAATCAATAACGAGGCAATGTGGTTTCATCAACATCTGTGTGTAGAGCTTCCATGCACGTGCTTTACCTACTGTATTCTGCCGTTCATCGCGATTAGGCGCCTTTTGGACTTTATACGTGTGTAGTCCTTCGCGTTTTTTCGCATCTTGCACGAAAGTTTTGGTTAGATTCAGTTTCTTTGCGCCACATCTCGAACTGAACTGTTGGGATTCCTCTTGAAAGCTTGAACTACCCGCTTGTAATCCTTAACACTATTTTTTCTTTCCGATCGATGGTCAAACGTTCGTGGTACCGATTTAAAACACGAGACACCGTAGAATGTACCATTCCCAGCTTTCTGCTGATGGCACGATGAGAAAAATCCGGATTTTTCGAGGTACGTGCGCAAAAATTTCTTTGCGCCGCTGCTGTTCTTTAAAATCAATCTTCGAAACGTTTGCACATACGCTATTGAAACTTACACAGCGTAAACAAATACACATTGAACTAACGACTGTTCCAGAAAGTATAAGCACACTTTATTTAGCGGTCACTTTGAATATAATGAAATAATTCAACATGTTTTGGCTGCGTCCTTTTTTGTTTTTACATTTCTGAATGACATAGCATCAAAAAACTGCTCAGTTTTGTGTTACCTATCAAAATGCGCGGTCTTACTCCCGGAACAACGAAAAAGTATCGTGCACAAATGGTGCACTGTGAGCGGACTCTCCTTGAGAAAATTGGCCAAGGAGAAGGGTGTAAGCGTCGGAGCGGTACGATCTGCGATTCCAAAATATAGAGAACAGTGTACGTTTGAAGATGCGCCGAAGAGTGGTCGGAAATCCGGTTCGTGAATCCGGATATCGATAAAAAGATCAGGGATGCCTACAAGCGAAAACCAGCGACTTCCGTTCGGGATGTTGCGAAAAAACTAGGGACCTCGTCGAGTAACGTCATGCGTGCCAAAGAAAGACTTGGGCTAAAAACATACCGGAAGCAGAAAAAACCCAAAAGGAACCCAAAACAGTCGCGTCCGTGAAACCACGGGCCAGCAAACTCTACGATTCGTTATTGTGTAGAAATTCTGGGTGTATAATAATGAACGATGAAACGTATGTGAAACTAGATTACAAAACGCTTCCAGGACCACAATTCTATACTGTAAGCGAAGACAAGGAACATCCCCGAAACGGAGAAGGCAGAAGAATTTTACCGAAAAATTCGGTAAGAAAGGTTATGGTTTGGCAGGCAATATGCGAGTGTGGTAAAACATCTAGTCCGTACATCACAACCACATCTCGTTTGGTTCCCTTCTTGTGAACTGGAAACAAGTGAGCAACCTTCCAACACGAGGGAAATATGCAACTTGATGTGGAAATCCGAAACAGACGATGCAAGTTGGGGCCAGCAGAATGGAAATGTGTTTCTTTAGAAATACTGACGGAACTCCATCTGGGCCAGGATTGAGGGATGACTTGAGCTGCGATTGGAGATCATCTCAATACTGATATCGATTGCACCAAATGAGTGACCATGTAGAGGAACGTTGTTTGTAGCCGCAGTTATCTGATCGTCAATGAATATGCTGGCAAACTTGATCGAAAACAAGCGGCAAATATCCTGAGGAATGGAAGCGGTTTCACCGTTCAAGACCATGGACGATGGTAGACCAGACTCCCTGTGCTGCTGATTAACATATCTCCGAAAAGATTTCGAACGTGATTTCAGCTTTCTTTGGACATTTTGTTGGTATCGAGACTAACCCGCTGGAACTTGTAATTGAGCCTCACGTAGAAATGTTTCAAGGGAAGCGTGCGATATTTAGTGTATCTTCTTAGTGCTGCTCTCTTGGTCGATTTAAGCTTTTTTAGTTCCTTCGTCTGCCACGGATGAAGAGTCTTTCTGGCGGATAGTTTTCGGCACATGCCTGTCAGTGACGTATGCCAAGACATTAGAAAATGTGAGTGCGGCATTGTTAACGTCGTCAGCGTCCAGAATTGTATCCCAGTCTATGTTGGACAGCACCTCGGTTATGCTACGATGGTCGGCTTTCCGGAAATCATACGACACAGGCGCTGGAATGTCAGCATAGTCGTTGTCCAGACTTTCAGGAATGGAAACCACTAGAGGTGGGTGATGTGGGACATGCTTAACCAAAGGGGCGATTTCACGAAATACCGGTCAAATTGAAGTCACCTAGCACCATACACTCACCCGCTGAAGCCGAGTTTTCAACTATAGAGAAAACGGAGCGGCAATGCGCCTCAATGAATTCGGTATCACGTATCCGATCAGGTGGAATATACACAGCACACAGAAACAGTGTTCTATCCAATAGTCTAACAGTGAGCCAGATCTGCTCCAAACACTCCCATTCGCTATTTTCGATAGGTTTCGCCTTCCTTCCGCAACGAACCGCTATTAGAACACCACCTCCAGTAGATTTCCTGCTGTTGTTGGGATTTCTGTTTATTTTTTTATCAAATTAAAAATATGTGTATTATGTAAACCATACTTTAAAATTCCCGCCCATTTTCCCAGACGGTAAATTGTTTTCCTATTGACCTCGAGAAGATTGCGAGTAATCGGTTCTACCCCACTAACATTTTAAGATAACTGATGTAGGTATATAAAAATGAAATGTTGGCTCTGTAAAGTTGATTCGATTAAGCCTGTACAAATAAATGAACTTGTTAAACCAAAAATTTAAAAAAAAAAACATTGCTACTTCGACAACACCGAGGCGAGATGGATCAAGTTGGTCTTAAGGGTCACCCACAGTAGATACGTTTGCGTTCCGTTGACGTAAATTTGACAGAAACCCTATGAAAAAAGTGTCAAATTCACGCAAACGCATCCGCAACGTATCAATTGTGGGCCGTCTGTGAAGACAATCACAAAGAAAAAGAAAAAAATCCGCTTTATTCCCGTTTACTTATTTTCTTTATTTTTTGTATAAAGGTTTCCACTCGCTCGAAAACGCAAGTTGGAGAGATTATGCACTTAGCAATCAGTAAGCTGATCAGATCAGGAATGGCATATTTTTACTGGTTTATTTTATTGAAGAAAATTATTTAAAAATGAGTAAGAACCGAACGTAAATTTCAACCTGGTATAACGCGAATGACATAAAATTCAAAGAAGAAATATTGCCAAAATTAAGGCTGTACATTGATTTTTAGTGCTTCTCTTGTTTTTCTTTCAACTGTCAAGATCGTGTTATGCGGCTCGAAGTTAAAATACTAAAATTGAAAGTTTCAATTAATCTGAATTAAGCTACTGCTTCTTTCTGTGTTGACCTACTCAAGGCAACATAGAACATTATTACAGTGATAATATTTGGCTTTAAGAACCTCCAATATGGATTTATGTCGCTTGTAACGATAACGATGGCGATCGACTGTTTCTTTTGGTAAGTTTAAGCAACCAATAAAATCAAATTCAAAAAAAGAACCAACGAATAAAAACGATAAATGTTGGAAAAGTAAAGTTGCTCTAGAGGTAGAACAGCTTGTCGTTCAGTGATTCGTCCGGGTTGCGTTTTACGGACTGTCCAATCAAATAGGCCATTTTGTGAGCGTACTGAAATGATAATGAAATAAATGAACACGTGTTAACAATGGCATGAGATTTACAGTAACGTACCTGGCAGCAGGCGGGAACTCGAACACTTCCCGGCCAGTTGTAGTACAGGTAGCATAGTTTGTAGCTCAACCGCTGCAAGATATCCGGTGATAGGTCGGGCTGGTTGTGAACAACAATGTAATGGGTTGGCGATACGCTGCCCTGTCGGACCGACTGGGGTACCAAAAAGAAATCGAAATGGTTCCGGCGGGTGATGGTGTGGTCGAGAATGGTACCTGGATTCGGGTTTTCTAGATTTTGGCCGTCCACCTTTGGGGATTGCAGAAGAGAGAGGAATCATTCAAGGCTGCCTAAACTAATAATCATAGTAGGGAATACTTACTCGGAACATTCGAGTATTGATCCGCTTCTGCACTACAATAAAGACGAATTCTGGTTTGTAGTTGGGATCCACCAATTTGCACGATTCCTGCAGCTGTGGAATTTCGTATTCTGAGCACATTCTCAGTTGGCCATCGCCTACGCCGTCTCTGTAACGGAAGGAAGTATTAATCAATTGTTTAAATGTTGAAACAGTACAATACTGCAACCCTTCACACCTAAAATTTACTAACGATTAAAGAGCAAGTTTGCATTATTTTTCAAACACTCAAAACTATTTTTTTCGTTCAATATCTGATAGTGAAAATAGATCACTGTATTTCCGTTGGCAAGTGGAATGCAATGATACGTTTTCTTGATCATTGCTTCGATTTTGGTACGAAAAAAAATGCTTGTTAGTGTTGATTATGGCGGTGGTTTTTTGCCTTTTAAGCTTCAAGAAAGGATTCCTATACCTGAAAATGATGATCCTTTTTGGTAGCACACAATTGGCCTTTTGGTACGCTTTGAGTGCCTTTTCCATCGACGCACACAGTCCGTTGATGAATTCTTCCTTTTTGCTCTGGATGCAAGCCCGCGAATACCATCTAGTATAGTTCCCATTCAACGAGGCTACAAATGCCGACACTGAATTACTCTTCTGCTTCGGATCGTGATAAGTATCGATACCGGCAATCATCACATGTTCAAACGGAATGTGAATGCTCCACAACGTTCCACCCAATTTGCAGTTCATCTGAAGAATGATCTTCTGCACAATAGCTCGATTTTTTGCTTCGTTGCTTAGCGTTCGCGCGTTGATCACCTGGGACGGAACTGGAATTTCTGCACAACAAATACGTTTGATAGCGGCGTATCGATCATCCCGGGAGGTGGGGCAAATGATGACAACGATTTGAGTATCCTGGCGAATTTTCGTACGCAGAAGCTGAACGTACAATTCAGTTTTATCTGCTGAAAGAACTTCGATTGTCGGGGGACCAATCTGTATTCCCATCGGCCGACAGCTCCTTTCGACACAATCCATAAACGATTTGGCAATTTTCGTATCCCTGGCCGTATGAACGAGCAACCAGCTGCGAATGTTGACCGCTTGCATGACATTATTGCTGGTGACGGCTCGGTTGAAATCCCCGTTCTTGCCAACGGGAACATCTGCATTACCAAATTTGACCGTCTCTTCAGCCATACAACGACCCTTCATAAGCAATGGTTCCATGTCCAGAACCAGGCCCCACACTTCAAGAATCTCCCTTGCTTCTTTATTCTCGTTGACATTGCGACAAAATTGACGCATACTATTCAAGCGTTGATTTGGTGACACCCTGGTGAACGCAGCAATGTCCCGCATCACCTTGAAATCGTTTCGCATATCGTCCGTCAATCCGGTGAGATAGCAAATCTCCGGAATCAAGCACATGATCATTTCCTGGGGCTTGTCCTGACCCGCTACCCGGCGTTCCTTACGATTGATTAGAAGCGGCTGCTTGAGATCGTGGATGTCGATGTTGTACTGCTGTTTGTAGTACTGAACGTACGAAATGGGTTGACCATTAGCCATGAACGTCATCGTTGGGTTCTGATCAAAAAGGATGTCATCGATACGATAGGTTTTATTATTGTATCGGGTCAAGATGACGGCACCTGGAATAAAAATAATAATAATAACAGTCAAAGAATTGATTTGCGAACACGGCTGTGGTGTTTCGAAGAAAAACATCGAATCATCAGAGCAAGATCTTAAACTAAAAGTAAAACCGAAATCACCATTAATGTCTAGAAATGTAAATGAACCTAGATAATACGTAGTATCGTAAAAATGTTTCGAAAATCCTAAGGTAATTTATTCAAAATCGAATTGTAGATGGGGACAGGATTTTGGCAAGTCCAAATTGCGAAATTCAATCGTACTCACCGAGAAGCGACTTTGTGGCCATGTTCTTATAGTCTTGCGGGTTGACCCGGGCCAGTGTACGAATGTGATCCAGAACCGTCGTTTGGAGCAACACCCGATGGGACACATCCAGATTTAACATCAAGCCTCCTTCATACGCATCAACTGCGCTGACGTATCCTGGCCAAATTTCCAACCGATGTTGCGGGATGAGCTTTGGGGCTGAGGGATCGAAATTCTTTCGGCCCATTTCGATCATCTTGAGTACCTTCATAATACGCTGGAAAAGAATGTTGTAGAACTGAATGTTCTCGCTCATCCGTTGCTTGCGTTTGTACAAAATTTTTATTGTAACTTCGTGACCATCGACGGGATTCTGTGATTGCAGAATGATTTCTTCATCTGGAAGCTTTTTCGGAAGGAATAGTTTAACTCCATCAAATGTTTTGGCATTTCCGAGAACTTCTTTGTGTTGCGCAATGTAGCGGGCTCGAATTGCTTTCGAGTCCACTAGTGGACTGAAACGTACTTCATATTCGAAGAGACCACGATCTGGATCGCACGCAAGGCGAATGTAGTTTGTCAGCAACTGGACCGGTGTACCTAAAATTGATACCCAAAATTAAAAAAAAAAAAATGATAGCGGAGTCACTAATGGTAAACTCACCTTTCGATCCCATCTTAATGACAGGAGGCTTTTCCGCGAGTTCTACAGTATCGACTCCACTAATTGTTGTTTGCGACATTTTTTCCGAAATATCATCGCGCTTGGTGACACTGGATTCGGCATCACCGCTTTCGCTGTCGGCGGTACGCAAAAGCTGCTGAATAAATCGTCCTCTACCGCAACCGATTTGCGATACTTTTGCGGAAACCAACGAAACATCATCAGATGCCACAGTAGGAGCCTGTTCGATAGGTTGACGAATCAGTGACTGTATGAAATGCGCTCGACCACGACCACTCAAGGAAGGTGCTGCTGATGTAATGCTGGATAGTTTATCAGATTCCGATGAATCCGCCCCGGATGAAGTGGTAATCGTTCCAAGAGTATTGCTTGGATCTGACGTTAGTTGACCTCGACCAATGCCCTTACGTTGTATGGACGGGGTACTATCTGGGGTGCGTGTCTGGAAGCCACTGTCTAATCCCTCGCTTGGAGCTTCACCTGCGGAATGGGGCTTCGAACTGTCCCCATCGCCGGACGAAAGGCTCTGCGAAGGATCGCTTTCGCCGGACTGTCTCGTCTTGTCAAGGAACGCACGAACTAAATTCAAGCGCGACGACATTGTTCCTTCGAATCTTTATTAGAAGTTCTGGATGAAAAAAAGAAGGATACGAGTTCTATGAGAGATTGTTGGAACACGGCACGGCAGGTTAAATTATTATTGGCTTCATGGAAGTCACCTTAATGAAGGTTGAAAAAAAAAAAACCCTACTGAAACGTCAAGCCAGTCATCATATCAGTGTTCTAGTTAAGAACTTTCTAAACTGGCAATTGCAAGCTATAAACATATTTTATAGTAAACTTAGCGGTGAATGGTGAGTCACTAGAGCAGCATCAACGTGAACAACCTATAAAAATTTTTTACTCCAATTCTCGACCAAAACTCTTATTATTCAAAACGACGTAATCTGACTTTGTAACCAAGATTCAAACGTAAAATTCTTGAAACCCATAAATCCCGTTTCATTGTACTCAATTATTAAGTTTAATTGTATACTATCCCTTTTTCTCTCACGGAAAAAGTGGATCTAATTAATTTTATGAGTAGATTCACTTTTTACGAAAATTGAGTAATATTTCCGTGAGAGAAAAAGAGATAGTATACAATTATAATCAAAAATTGAGTAAATGAAACAGAAGTGTTAGCCCTTTCGCGCAAATTAAGAACCATAAAGAATAATGTTTTCCTAACATGATGATGATGCTAGTTTCCGTGAGGTTGCTAAGTTGTAAGAAATTTTCGATTGTTTACAAAATCGGATACGTTAAGAATTATAATAATAACAATTATTGTTGAATTTCAACGACAGCAACGCATAACCCGAACCCTTTTCATCATCATACTGTTTTGTCAGTTTATTAAAATCGCCTTTGAGACGCAATTAAATCAACAAGAATTCCATATTAAACTTCTTTGATCCTTGCTCATATTATAATGTAGTATCGAATTCGTTTTTGAACCTAGGTTGGACCTAGTTCCAACCTGCGATTCTCGAACTATTGTCAGTGCAAATCTTAATCCGATACGAGTTATAATTCAAACCATACACACTGACGTTTAACACACAACAAGGCGACCCAATTTTGATACCCGATCGAGTTTGGAACTTCATCAAAAACTAATTCGCTACAAGTAAACAAACACTGGTTGCACTTGAAATTTCTTTTTCCTATTCTCCCGACAGCGGGCAGAGCCCCTAATGGATGGTGCTACGCAGAACCTGCTTTCAATTCGAATTTTAATCAAACACGTGCAAAACTTACCTTTTTTTCGAAGTAAGTCAAAACGAATGTTTACGAACAGGTAATAAAGTATACTGGAAATTGCAAACTACGATTTAATTCTCTATTTTCACTGTTTTCGACGAATGCACTTACATTCCACAACGCGAAAAGTATACGTCCGATTCGAAATAACAAAAGCGAGTAATGGAAATGAAATGCTTCGCCGCTCGCTAGCTGATTACTGCAGCCTCTGCTTATGGAATGGCCTGTTTGTCAGAACGAGACAAAACACGAACTCTTTTACATTGCAAGATGAAATGAGAGACATACAAATTCCAGTGAGTTCCTTCGAGGAGTGAAACATGCATACAAGGATGCCAAACCGACGGAAAAAAACAATAACAAATTTAATCAACTACACGGAGAAACCAAAGAACCCAAAATCAAGTGTGATGGTACTCAAAACTAAGTACTCTGATAGGACTACCATTTTGGATATAATTTTGTTCTCACTGGTAGGTACACGCATAATCACAAACCATTCCTGGACCATTTCCCTTATTGTTGATGACCATTTCTATTATTGAGCATTTCTCTGCCAAATGAGCAAATCAAGACCAACAATTGAAAAGGGCCTAACTCCAAAATGTAATCAATGAGAAAAACGATAATCAAATTGAACGTTACATTAATAATTCCTATTTCAAAACTAAATCAGTTTGTCTTGCTCTAATCAATTTGACGATTGAAATTTGATGAGATGCATATAATCTTGTTACAATAAATTATATTAACATCTTTGTATGCCGCAAAACTCCAAAAGAAAAAAAAAACACCCCATTCTAGATTGAAAACATCATGGGCCCTTTTTGTTATGCCGCTCAACTATCAGTTTTTTTATTGAGGCCAACGTGCTCAGGCTTTTTTTTACCGAGAAAGTATAAGAGTCCTTTTGGATAAAGCTTGTTATAACATCATTTTGTGTTAAGGCCTCTGACGTTGAGGCCATTAGCGTAGAGGAACGAATTTTTGAAAAAGACACATTAAAGCTCTGTGAAGAGAAACTTCGAAGGGATACTTCTTCGTATCCCGCAACTGACATGTTGTTAGCGTCAGGTGTCTCCGATGGCTCCCCACATTCTTCCGTATTTAATACGTCAGCCGCAGCTTAAACATAAAGTTAACGATGGCAACAGTAACTGTTAAATATAGTGCATATTATTATTATTATTTATTTAATGACTGAACTCGACCCTCTCCGATTTGGATGAAACTTTGCACATGTCTTCGGAATTGGTGATGATGGATTTTCCGCGGGTTAAGGGAATTTTTTGACTCAAGACATTTTGTTCAAAAGGGCGTATGTGTTTTATCATGCGTATTTTTCAAAAAATCATAACTCGAAAACCATTCGTTGTAAAAAAATTGCGTCTGAGAAAAAGTTGTAGTTAATTAATTGGACTTTATGAAAAAAATATATACACTGTAAAAAAAAATTTTTTTCTTCAAAAAAATCAAAAATTAAACTTAAAAATCAATTAGCAAATCTGTCCAACGTACGGTTTTTATAAAAAAATTTCCAACAAGACTTTAAGTCATAAAAAAAAGAATAAAAGTTGTTTCACGATGGAGCAACTTAAGATAAAAAAGTTCTTAGAAGTAAGAAAAATTTCCAATTTTTTCCAATTTGTTGTTTTTGCATAAATAACCATATTTTAATAATATAATACGATTCTTCTAGTGATTTTAAACAAAAATGCTCTTGGTGAACAACATTCTATATGTACCCGTTTTCGAGATAATTTGAAAGTAATGTCGAAAAATGGCTTTTTCCATGAAAATATACCTTTTTCAAAAGTTAGTCGTGATTGTCCATCTTCAAAAGTATTTTTTTTCAAATTGTACATAAATTTTTTAACAACTATCCTGTTGACACCGAGAAGATTGAACATCTTCTTAATTAACGAAATTAACGAATCTTAATTACCAAATAAAAATTTTGAGTTTTTTTTTGTTCATACATGATTTATTTATTTTTTCTACTATTTAAAAAAAAATTGTATTTACATTTTTACGAACACTATTTCCTAACATTCCTATAAATATTATGAAAACTCAGTATTTCGTCAGTTGAAAATATTTTCGCAGCGATTTTGTTATCTGCAACTGGAATGAAGGAGTGATATTTCTGTGTACCAGGAATCATTTTTGTTTGCTGATAACTACCACCCCATTCTGCAGCTCCCTCTTCATATTCTTCTTGTAAAACATAGCAAAATGATATTTTTGTGAAATTTTCTTGATTTCTCTTAATAGCCCAATCATACAAAGTTTTCGCACTTGTTATTGGATGTTCATGTTGTTTGGCCAAGCTTGCTCTTGTTGCCATTCGTTTTAATGTGCCGCCAATTGCATCACATGGTCCCTTACCATGTGAAGTTGCGAAAAAATGCCACTCAGAATCTCTTTAAACTTGCAGAGGCTTGGAATTTTTTTCTTTTTTTGTATTGGGAAACAGCCCCATCAGAAATAAAAATGGTCTTTTTTATATTCATTAGTTGATTTAAATACGTTAGTAATTTAGAAATAAATACTTGTCAAACTCTGCCACTACACGCTAAGATAAGAATACCTAGAATAAGGTATATATTTTACCTAAAATTAGGTATTTTTGACAAAACCCAAAATATCGGTTAAATTAAACGATAATCAACAGTAATTTTTACTGACATTTGGGTAATGTTCATTTTTCAATATTGGATGGTATTATTAACCCAAAACTGAATAAAATGTTCGTCATTGAAGCAACGGGGTGGCCATGGTTTTTTTTAGCGAAAACGTTATTATTTTTCTCATTTATCTTTTTACAAATAGTTCATTGTCCCAATATTTGAAGCAATAACTTTTGGTTTTGTTTTTATTCTAGCTCATCAATTCTAGCGGCATCTATCTGGAGCGAGATAATAAACGTATCAAAATGTTGGGACGATGTAGAAAAAATATTTCTGTAATGGAGGAATCCAGGTAAGGCAGAAGTGAGGTTTAACGTTATAGATAGTGCTCTTGAAAAATGATTTTTCGAGCTGTTTAAGCAAAGTAATTGGCGATAAAGAGAGCAGAAAATCGGTGATAATGACGACACCGGCCTTTTCCATACAGTTTGAAAAATAGCCAGAGGGTTATTACTAATTTCAGTTTTAGATACTACGATGTTTAATCTCACTTTAGCTGTACTTGGATTCGTCCATACTTTATTGATACTTGTTTTTCAATGCAAAAAATATATTTCTGTTATTCATTTGAACATTTGTTTCTTCTTAAGTGCAGACTGTGGAATACTCATCCGAATGGATAAATTGTTAAATTGCATGTCTTTTTTGAAGCAATCTATAAAATAAAACTACAAAAAATACCCAATCTTCAGTAAAAAGTAACGATAATAAATCCGGAAATATTTAACGTTTATCTTCCTTCAATACTATTACCCAATATTAGGTAATCTGTGTTTACCCATAATTTAGATATGTGCACTTTGAGCGATTATCGGTACTTTTTAACGATCTTTAGGTATTCTCATCTTAGCGTGTAGAGCCATGTATACACAGAGAAAAGTTTGATAGTCGACACTGATTCATAAGATTGCATTATGATTATTTGCCATAAGAAATCAGTATGAATTTAATAAATTTGCCTTATGAAATATAATGATGTTGAAAAAATAAAATTATGGAGCAACCCGGATTTGAACCTTGAACGTTGAGGTTATGTGTCGAGTGACTTGACCACTAAGTAAGTTAAGAACGCAGTTTCCTAGCAGCAAATAAATCACCGCCACCAGCACCACGATTAGCAAATAAATCACCGCCACCAGCACCACGAGCAGCACCTTTCGCTTCACTGCTAAACCTCATTTGATACCCGCATGAACACTAACCACAACTTAACGTTATCAAAAGTGGTTTATCTTCCACCTCTTAATGTCACTTGTTATGGTTATGCAACTTTACACAAACGACTTATGATAAAGTTTTAACTTTATGTCATATGGTTTTTCAGGCCTGGATGTTAAAAACAATGGGTTGTTAAGAATCAACACCATTCAAACTTTTTGATTTCTCAATATAGTTTCAGAATAAAAACAACAATAGAACCTTATAAACTGTGGTTCAATTTTAAACATTATAGCACAGAGAACAGACGTTCATCTTCGGTCTGCTACTTGTGTAAAACTTTAAACCGACATTTCAAATGTATGTCGTTATGCTCCTGGTAGGTGGCGCTGCAGTTGTGTGATAACTGTCATGTTAATGTTTACCAATAAAAAGCCTAGCACATAACCTGACAATTTTTTGTTTGTTTTTCTCTGCACTTGCTTTTTAAAGCGGCTGCTGATATTAACTTTTACACACGTTTTTCAAGAAAAGGTATATGGACATCAATGTCTGTTCTCTGTGATTATAGATTATAGTTTGTGAATGGTTTGTTAAATTTTTATTTTAAATATATTGAGTGAAGTTTGAAAATAGTTATATCTTAAAATATTAACCTTAATTATTATAATTTGGATAAAGTTTTTAAACATTAAGTTAAACATTCTTTGAATGATTTATTGTTATTATACCCATAGAAAGCGTATTCGTTATCCATTATTTTATATAGTTATCGGAATCGGAACAATTTATGGCTTGTAGAAAACCAACATTTTTTTTAGTTTCCATGACAGTATCACCTTTGGGGTTCGGATGAAAAACCCTGTGATAAACCGAATATATAGTTGATCTCATAGTTCTTATGTAAATTCACAAACATGGGTGATTTCAGGAATTGTTTAACCACATCAGATAATAGTTAGATTATAACCCGAACGTTATCAAATATTGATCATAACTGTTAGATTTTCGAGCACTATTCTCACTGTTTGAGTGTATTCTGATGTTATTATAAGATCTATAGCAGGTTTTAAACATAACTAATCCTGAACGAACGTTTTTTTATAATCATTATGCTATGTTGACCCAGAAAGCATATTACCATTTGATTTTTGTCTGGGAGTTAGTTTAATCGTACCAAAACGAACATCATACATTTCGGCTTCAATACCGAAACGTTACCCTTGCCACCCTTCATCACAATGAACCTGGAATCGATCAACGTCAGTGCGGTGTAATATTCGATTAGAACACTCTAAGCCTAAAATACGAAGACGTGGTCCAGGATCAGGAATCCGATGATGGTCGTGCTGTCGGTCATTGTTGAACTACCGACTGAAATGGGAAAAAATAATGTGAAAAAATGAATGCAAAATAACACGCGTCAAGATGCACGCTTAGGTTTTCGCGTACATCCAATACATAAACAAATCATATCAGCCACTGGAAGCTATGAAAGGAGGGTGAAAATGATAAGAATGACTTGAGAAAATCGCTACTATTAACTGAGAGAAGCGGAGTTTCACACAAGGATGTTATAAGGGCCTTATGAAATCGAAATACAGTGGCCGCATGAAGTTTCATAGGGCAAATTTTATGAATTTCGTTAGGTCTTTAACGCCAGTGTACATTTCTAGACAAAATAGTCAAAAGGTCGAAAGTAACATTTGTAAACAATTACTTCTAGTGTATTTTTCTGGGATCTGCTAGCTCCCACATTGTATCAAATCTCGAGGCGCGCAGGTGGCGCCATCAACATACGGTTCACCAAAACCAATGACGTCATAGGTCTTGGGCAACGCACTTCTTGCTTGTATTGGAAGCAAAAATAATGTAAACATTGCTGAGCCGACGAGTGATGACGTAACACTATTCAACTTTCTACGCGCGTGTATAGGTTCAGATAAAAAAAATCGGTTCAAACGTTTATGTGGAAAGTTGTGGAAACAATCATGATACAAATGCCATTTATTGTGCAGAAGCATTTTCTCTCGATAACATGGGTCATTTATAGTGAATTTAAATGAGGTAATTGAAATTTTGCCACATGAACTTTCGAACGCTGGGACTTGACAATCGAGTAGCGATATCCATTATCGATAGACTGGAATCGGTTGAAAAATTAAGTTTTATAGTACACACAATAAACAATCACGGAGCGAACGAATCAAAAAAATAGTATGACGTAGCACTTTCCGAGCTCTTGTGTAGCGCGCGCAATGATTGCGGTGGTATTAGTGTCATGAGCGAATTGTGCTCATTTCACTAATATTGTTGTGGCTACTTGGCCAGACCTTATATAGACGTCATTGCACCAAAACCAACGGAAACGAGCTACACGCTCGTTTGTAATTACTCAAAACTGAATAGAAAACGACTCAGTTTAGTTAAAAGTGGAACTACCCTAATTAGAGTAATTAAAGGGTTACTCATTTTTGATTAACTAGGTCACCTGTTAAAATTAGAGTAAACATTACTCAGTCACGCTTGTTTGTATTTTTTCAAAATTGAGTAGAAAACGACTCAGTTTTGTTAAAAGTAAAACTGCCCTAATTAGAGTAGCTATAAAGTTACTCATTTCTGATTAACTAGGTCATTTATCAAAATTTGAGTCAACATTACTCAGTATCTAATTTTATTTGTTATTTTATTTTAAAGAAATCTTTGATTGTTTCCGACAACTGGCCAGTTGAAACGGAAGTGTAGAAAAACTTTAAATTTGTAATCCCATGAACTGAATTACATTTTTCGGCTTTGAATTCGGCATTGAATTCGGCACTTCCAATCCAATCCAATTCAGTCTTACAATTCCAACAAATTTAAATTCTTCTCGCACTAAAACCTGCTACTTTTATTTTCCCATCAATTTCTACTCATCATCCTCGATGACATTCGTTCTGGCATCCCTAACTAAACATTTTGACAACTGCTTCGCCTGTTACCGAACGATTCACGAGTCCATGTGGGAACTACCGACGGGATGGTTCACGCTCGTAACGCCTTCGCTAACAGCTTCATTATAATTACTCTATTTTTAAAAGTACAGCGCTTTTACAATCAGAGTAGCATTTACTCAGTTTCCTTATATCAAGTTACTCAGTTTTTGACATTAAGCATGGAAATACGAAACTGAGTGAAAGTTACTCCATTTAGAGTAGATCTGAACGAGCGTGTATAATTTTGAAATGGCAGTTACAGAAATTTACACTCGGAGGGCCTTCCAGCTTGGATGTCTTTTTTCTGTGGTGATATGTACCGAATAAAAATACCACCGACAAGCAGACATAAGAATCATTAGTAAATCATCGAACTCGAGAAATAGCCTTGATTGACGGATAACATTGAGAAAAAAATCATGGTTGTACCGGCATTTAAATCACTGCCAAAATGACTTTTGCATATAATGCTTACAATAACCATGAAAATGGTCGAATTCCCCTCGTTCATGGCATTCTTGACTATGGTCATGGTAACAAGGACTATTCCGACCTTGAAGTAAATGTTGAATCGACTATTTTTGAAGGTTGTTTTGATCATAGTCGGTTGAAAATCACTATACTGTCATAGTCATCTTAACGCCAAATAATGGTAAAATTGACCATCACATTTTTCTCAGAGTCCGCTGCCGAAGTAGTGCCACCTTAATAATAAAATTAATACTAATAGTATCTGGTAACGGTTCAGAAAAATAGGGACATTTTCGGATAAGCAAAACTATTCTACTGCAGACGTCCATCGTTTTTAATGTTGTTTTTTATTTTATTGTTACCATCTTGATTTCTGATTCATAATCAGGGTTTGAAAAATAAACAAATTTTTTAATTAAATTGTATTTGGGCCATCCGATTCATTTCTTTGATTCGTTTCAGATTGATTCTAATAAAAGAAAACGTTTTATGTACATTTTTTACAAAAAGAAATCAAATTACAATTCACAACAAAATGAGAGGAAATCAATGCTTGACATAGGCAAGAGAATTGTTAGGCATGACTTGAATCAACTGGACTGCTATAACTACTCTGCAGCTTTGTTTTAAGCTAAGTTAACTTTAACGTTCAGATGTTATTTTGCGGCAGAATGTTGGATTTGAAGGCATCTTTTTCTCGATTTCGTGAAACAGAAAATAACATATTAAAAAAATATAGCACGAATACAAGTTCTCTCTTTTTTTTTCTTTAAGAAGGATAAATAGCTCTTATAAAATGGTTTACATGTTAAAATATGATTAGGAAGACACATTCCAATTTTTCATCTCTCACGCAACCTTCAATCGTTCTCATCGTCAATCATTATATATTTGTGTTTGCGTTTCAGTAGATTTTCGGATTGATTCCACTTCATCTGACGGGATTTGAAAAGTATGTATATGGCTTAAAGGATCTTTCTCGTAGTTATCGTTCATCCATTGCTTCCCGTAGATTTGCTGTATATATTTTATGTAGTGTTTGTTTTAGTGTTTTTTTTTCTTCTTGAAAATATTCGAATCATCACGTTAAGTTCCACATACACATATGAACGAATGTTTGCTAAAATCTATGTCGTCGCGAAATTAGGCTTGTCTTGTTCTTGAGGATTTGGTTGATGAAAGAGGACAAGCCACATTTAATCTGTCCTAACACAAATGAAACAAGGTTAAAATAGAAACCTGTGTAGAAGTCCGATAGCAGGGTGGTTTAGAATTCTTCGTCCCATCCCGAAAGATCATCTGGTGGTGGACCATCGGGATCGGCAGGGTAGTCATCGAAGTTTGCGGTGTCAACTACGCTCTGGACCTTCGGTAGAATCGGCGGCGGCAGGGTCCGATTCCGCAAACCTTCCCAATAGAACCCATCGAACCATCTAAAAATGCGAACACGATGTTATGAGCGATTAAGCGATTTGAGAAAATGGGTCTTACTTATGCTTCTGAATTTCACTGATTCCACCCCGCTGGTACCCCAATCGTTCCGTAGGATTGTCTCGGCACAATTTTTTGATGAGAGCACTGGCATTGCGGGTTATGTTCCGGGGGAACTCAATGGCGTCGATACCCTTCAGGATGATGTTGTAGGTACGCATTGGATCAGCTCCGGTGAAGGGAGGAGTACCTAAAGGAGCAGTAGGTTTATGTTATTCTTCTTTTTTTTCTACGAAACCTCATAGGACACTTACCAGTTAATAATTCAAACATTAACACACCAAGCGACCAATAGTCTGCACTAATGTCATGGCCTCGGTTAAGGATCACTTCCGGTGCTACGTACTCCGGGGTGCCGCAGAATGTCCAGGTTTTTCGTCCTGTGAATTACGAAGTTTGCATTAAAGTACTTTATTTGAGCAAAATTAGTCACTGTATTCTGAAAAGCGGCAGATAGTTTTCTCTCCTAGGCTAGTGTGTATAAATAATCACTAGAACCACATCATGCCATTGACGATCAGGCGCGCATTCTTTTGCCAGTCAAAGGGAATATCCTCCCCTTGCCTACCCAGCACGTGGGCATGGCAAAAGAATGTGTGCTTGATTCGAGTACTACTTTTCAACTGGCCTTCGCTCAATTTCTACTACCTTCTATTACATTTTTCACAGCCTGCCGTACACTAACGGAGCTGTCAACACTTTCTATTCATATCTTTCGTTCTAGCAAAATTGCTGTCCACTCCTAGAGTGATGAGAAAATATTTCCTTCTACATCATTATAACATTTACTGCCAGCTTGGAGAATCTTTAAAATTGGTACGTATATTATGTATGGACTATTATTGGTACTTTCTCGTAAGCAAATGCAGAATTGTATTTGTAAAAAAAAATCCGGTACATTGGGATCAGTGGGCCCAGAAATATCAAGCGCCACATATGCGAGATCGATCGACTGCTTACAATCTTCCATTGATTCCTACCTGATTGCAGCTTCTTGGCAAAGCCAAAGTCCACCAGCTTAACGTAGCCGGACACGTCCAGTAGCAGGTTTTCTGGCTTCAAGTCCCGATAGATGATATTACGCGAATGCAGATAGTCGAAGGCTTCCACTACACAGGCCGTATAGAAGCGGGTCGTCCCATCGTCGAAGTGGCCACGATCACGTAGAATTGTCCACAATTCACCGCCAAGGCAGCTCTCCATCAGCATATAGAGATACTTACGATCCTTGAAGGTTTTGAATAGCTTCACGATAAAGTCGGAGTTGGCCTATAAAAATTGGACCATGAGTTAGAAGTCAAATCAAGACTTCAAGTCGGTTTATGTAATACCTCACTCATGATCTCCTTTTCGGACATGATGTGCTGCTGCTGACGAGTTTCAACGATCTGGGACTTCTTCATCTGCTTCAATGCGAAGGATCGTGCTTTCTCCTGGGCCAACTGAACCAACTCGACGCGGCCAAAACCTCCTACACCAAGCGTAGCAATCACTCGTAGATCTGATAGTCGTACATCACGGAACTCTTCGTAGATCCTAATGCAATTGGATAAAAACGGACATCGTTATGGGACATTCTTATTCGATTGAAACTAGTTTCAAATGGGATGATATACTCACGACTGCTCCTTCAGTTAGAAAGCTTTCGATTAGATGCAAAATTACCATACTAATTGTCCACGGCTTAGGGCTTGCTTGTTTGATAAATTCTACTTACTTCTTCTTCGCGCTAACGGCATCGTCATTGTAGCGGTTCTTAATTTCATCCAGATTGGAGATCAGCTGGTTGAACGTATCTCGATCAATGACCAAACAGGTGACACCTTCCGGCGAATCGCAAATAATGTTGGCCGTTCGCAAATCATCCCTGTGTGCAAGAGAGAAGGTATCAAAAGGTACTTTTCTGCAGCGCTCATTACGATGATTGAGTCAATTACCCCTGCAGTGCCTTTTCCCCGAAGAAGTCGCCCTTGCCAAGCGTGCGGATGAACTTTTCCTCCTGAGCATCCTGCTGTCGGATCGTCACGCGCACTTGACCCTTGGAGATGATGAAGAAAGTGTCGCCGCGAGCCCCCTGGCGGATGATGTAGTCGCCCTTCTGGTAATAGCACTCTTCCAGCACGTCGGAAATCTTGCCCAGCGTATCCTCTGGGAGGTTTTTGAAGATCGGAACGCTGTAAAAAAAATAATCGAGTGATGGAAGTAATTAATAAGCAATTACTGTGGAAATTCGAAACAATTGTTGGTGTAAAATATGTGAATGAATTGTGAGCATGTAGAACAATCTTCGTGCTTATCAACACAGCAAAGAAGCAGATTTCGGCGCTAAATAGAAACAGAGATTTCTGAATGACAACCCCCCTTTTCTATTGTCGATGTCTCAATTTACATTAGATTCTATTGTAGAAACAGTAAGTCCTAATGTTATCTTATCGTCGCGAACAATACGATCAATTGTACATACCATTGATTCTATTGAATGGTTACAATTTTAGTGTAAATCTATTATACTTTTTTATTCGGGTTTTTACATTCAGAATTACCAATCATTCTAATTAATTGAAGACAGCTGTAATGTCTCCGAAAACTTTACACATTGTTAAACATTTAGATAAATCACTGTGTGAAAATATTTCATAGATTACCATTATGTTATAGTGGGACTGTTATGCAAATATTTTCTACATAGGACAAAACAAGCGGGATTTGGGCTGCAAAATGGTGAGTAGACAACTGGGATGGAGCGTACGTCCCCGCAACATAGCACTGGTCCTCACAAGTTCCTACCTCATGCTTCCACGGGTCAAGAGATGACAAAGACCGCCAGCTAAGGGTTGCGTACTTAGCTGGTAGTGCAGCCTGGGCACTGTTGTCCTTCTGACTTCAGCTAGATTGAGGAGGTGCGTTCCAAGCGTCTGTCCACCAAGGAGGTGCAGCTCAAACAGCTCCTGGCATCCAGCGGTTGAGTAATAAACGGTGTATCGCGTCAGCTATACCTTAGGAAGCAGTTCCACCAACGCGATGTAGGAAGGTGGCATGCTGAAATCTTACCCTACCACAAAAAATGGAAGTATTCTTTATACGGTGTATAATTTCAGATCATCTATGGAATTCCCAAGTGTTGTTTAATAATTTTAATTTTTTTGTTTCCTTCGTGGCAATGATAATGCAAGTACGTCTACAATTGCAGCTGGACATCAGTCTACAGACATGCAGACAGTACAAATATAATTGTTACTATCATTTTATATTATAACATCCCTTCACAATATTTTTAAAGCTATTTTCAGGTTCGCATTTATGCATCGTCGTAAGTTTTAGCCGACCTAACCCACGATATGTATTTGAAAAGATAGGATGGTTTTTGACGTTTTTGTTTAGAAAGGATCATACGACAAATTCTACTAAATAAAATTTCAAGAAAAGTTTAATAATTCAAAAACTAAAATTGTTTATGATCTCTCATTTTCTATTGCACAGATATAAAGAATTATTTATGGGCCCAGTAGAAAGCAAGAGTTATCGGAGAATTCAAATTTCATTTTTCTTTTTCTCTCTGTTTTTTTTTCTTTTTTGTGGATTTATTAAGCTTCCGTTTTTGGGCAGTAATCATAATCATATGAACGTTATTTCGGCTAATTGTTTGCTTAAATTTTCTTTGCTATTCTGCTTGGCTGCCCGGTGATCAACTTTCTTTCATTATATCACTTTGGAAATTTTCGCCATTTCAGAGTTTCAATCATCTAACATCACAGCAGAAAAGACAAATAGGTGCATTTAATTTTTATGTGTATACTATTACAACATCGTATTGTTTTCATCATATCATCATTATATATATTAGTATATCATATTGAAAATATTTACTAAAAATTAATAATAATAATTAAATTTCATTTGCTTCAAGTTTACAAGGAAATTGATTCCAGATAGTATGTACAGATATTTTATTTCATTGTATGTAAAGGTGTTTTTCTATGAATTTAAATCATTGAATATTATTAAAATTAATAAATGCTCTTCAATTCTGCTGATTATGTATATCTATATGTCATGAATAAATATGTACATATTTTTTTGATTCATGTATAATTAAATGGTTTATATTTTATTTAGTTGCAATAAGACCTTCACATTCCAGATATATTCATCTGCCACTGATTGAGCTGTAAAGATGCACCAAGCTGCATATGATTATCATATGCCTATTATTACAATTTTAACTATTTCATCATATTATTTTATTTATAACCATATTTAAATTACAGGATGACGAATTCCAACCATGGCATATTTTAATTAAATATTATAGTATATTTCATTGCTCTATTACATACTACATTTATTGCATATTATGACATATTATGTACATTATATATAATAAATACTGGGTTGGGAAGGAGCATCAGGGTATCATTCAAGCTGAAATTGGACGATGGTTTGATTGACTGCCTGAGTCTAGGAGGGAACGAGCATTATCATTTTCTTTATCCTACCGATTCGATTGCGATCCTGCGAATTCTACTCCAACAGTTTCAGTGAGAGTGACGCGCCCTTCTTAACAAGCCATCCTGTAGAAAGCTTAATAAGTATTGCGAATTGGGTTATTCGAATTGTTGGATCGTATCGTTGGAAGGAGATTCTTAATTTCCCGTGGATTTCGCGTGAGTGTCTCTGCTTACGGGTCCACCCCTCCGTTTTTGGCCCTTCATACAGCGATATTGTGAATTCAGATCGGTGGCTCAATTTGATCTTGCTATTAAGTGGAGCTGCATCCAAGCCAAGGGCATGAAGGGATGGTGGCTACCATACATACATACATACATACATACAGGACAAAACAAGCGGGATTTGTTTTTGATATTTTTGGAACAAAGTCTGTTATCTAAAAAGGTTTCCTAAACATGCAAGGAACGAAAAGCACATCCCCATAAGAGAAACTAAATCAAGAAAATCCACATGGGACTATTATGGAAATAGCGGCGGTATACTATTTAGTTAAAGAATTGGAATTCCTAGAATAACTTCATGAAAATGGGAACCCGACTTAAGTCCACGGTAGAATACACTCCGGAGAATATTTGGAATTGCTGAACGTATTATATTATAGTGAAACGAGCAAGATGCATTTTGTATGAAGCGAAACCAAAGACAAACCAGCCTATTACTTGATTTCCAATTAATGTAAAAATAAATAACGGTCGAATTCTACTAGAAGTGATCGCTGCTGTCAATTTAAAACCAACGTGTATTCGAATAAGCGTAACCTATGGACTGTTCCGAAAAGTATGAACAAACTTTCTTTCTTAATTAAAGATTGTACTCAAATAAAATGCAACAAATAAAAATGATCACCAAAAATTAATTTTAAGGTTATTTTTAAAACTCTTAGGGAATAAATAAACAAATATTAGCTATGTTTTTGCAAAGTTGGTTTATTCACCTCCTAGGCTAAATTCCCGCACCTTGGACTTAACGCTACCTATCAAATCCTGTGCAACACTTGCGCCATCTTTCTTACACACTTTTACCCACTCTTACTTCAAATCCTTGTCGTTTTGAAGACCTTCCTTGTTTTCCGGAGCTCGCCCTTCATAATCGCCCAGAATTTTTCTATTGGGCGAAGTTCTGACGAGTTGGGCGGATTTGCCTCCTTCGGCACAAAAACAACATCGTTGGCTTTGTACCACTCCATTAACGGTTTCGCGTAATGGAACGATGTCAGATCCGGCCAAAACAGAGTGTCAACTTCGTTGGACCGGAGGAAGGGCAGCAAGCGCTTTTGGAGGCATTCTTCTTTTTATATTTGGCCGTTGAGAGTGCCCGTCGTTATGTACGGCTTGCTGAATTTACTGCACCCACAGATCGCCTACCACACCAAGTACTTCTTGGCAAATTTGTCAACTTTCTTCTTCTGGAACTTTTTCTGAACATCCAGGAGGGACTTGCCGACCGAAAACTCCAGGCCGAGGATCTGCTTGACGTCCGCTTTACTATACGTCTCATCGTCCATTACGATGCATTTTGGCTGCACCAACCACTCGGGGTACAGCTTCCTGGCGCGAAATTTGGCCGTGTTATGTTTATCGGTTCAGTTAGACGCCTTCCTTACCTTGAGGACATGAAGTCAAGCCCGCTTCATTGTCTGCTGGACGAACCAGACGGAAAAATTGACCTACTTGTACCTTCTTGGCCACGTCCCGAATCGAATGGTTCGGATTGCGCTTGAAGTAATCCTTCACCTTCCTTGCGTTCTTGGGGTCGGTTGTCTTAGCTTTTCTTCCGCTGCCAGCTCACCGCTGGGTCGTTTGAGTCTCCTTGAACGATTTTACCCCACGGGACATGATTGGATTGTCAATTCCCAACTATTTCGCGATCCACCAGTGAGACTGGCCTGGATTTTACACTTCTTTTTTGAAGGCCATCTCGATAAACGCTTGACAGATTGTGACAAAAAACTAAACTAAACTAGTTTTACCCAAAAAAATTTAAATTCTACCCATTTTTTTCTAGTACAATCTTTAATTGTCGGAACAGTCATTATGTAAAACCATCCTGCTTTCAATCAAACCTAAACCACTGTAAGGCAGCTTAGAAACTGTTGTGTCAGACAGTACGCGAGTCGGCATCGAACTTATACCGGATCCTCGTCGTTAACGGTAACTGGGTTGCAGATAGGTCCAACATGGCGACATTATGGGCGACGGACAATTACCTGGTTCAGGAGGTTGTGTCCACATTAAACGAGTGCTTCGCGGTACATAGCTTAGGTGAATGCGCCGCCTTTCACGAATGGTCGATCACCTGACAACGGAGTTAACTAGCCGAAATTCGTTGGTAATAGCGGGCAATTTCAACGCCTGGGCGCTGGAATGGGAGAGTCGCCTTACTAACCCTAGGGGCAAGAGTCCTGAAAGAGTCTTTGGCTAGGCTCAATGTAGACCTGGTCAACGTCGGAAACGGAACGCAGTCGATCATCGATGTGACGTTCTGCACCCCTGGGCTGTTCAGCAACTGTAGAGTGGAGAATGGCTACACCCATAGAAACCACTTTGCGATTCGTTATAGTATCATCCACAATACTAGGCAGAAGAGCACCCACTCTATTCACCCGGGGATGGAGGACATCATGCTTCAACAACGAAGTATTTAAAGAGGTGCTTGACTGGGAACGGAATACTAGCAAAACACAGGACCCGTGCAGCGAACAACTCGTCGCGCTACTAGCACGTGTGTGCGATGCAATCATGCATAGGAAGATCAAAGCTAGAAATTAGAGTTCGCCGGTGTATTGGTGTACAGAGTCGATCGCCGACCATGCGCAGAACATGCCTCAGCGCAAGACAGAGTATGCAGAGATCTCAGTCGGACAAAGAAATAACGGAGCGTCGAGGGGTGCTTGTCGCCACAAACGCAGCACTGAATAACGGCCGGCAAACGAGCTGTTTCACGGGCTTGTGACGGTTCATTTTTGATTTGTCTATTTATGATTTTGACATAGTATATAGTCCTTAAAAACAAGTTGGGGAATACTGACTTTTGCTCCAGCAGCAATTGGATGCGGAGGTTATTAAAAGCATAACTTTCGGAAAAAACATGCCTATGGATGCACAGATGATTGCAGAAGCAACGAAAAATGATGAATATTTACAAATAAATCCAATATTAAGATGCTTTGTAGGATTTTAAGAGCATTAATTTACCTTTCAATTTGAGTATAGTTATTCGATTTTAGTATAATCAACTTAGCGTGAAACAAAATAAAACTTGTAGTAAGCAATGCGAAAATCTCCCCACTTCGTAAGTGTAAACAAAACCAACGCAACGCATTGACAGGGGAGGCCGTTAGCTATAAATACCAGCTAGCAGTGCTGATTCAGTTCATTCTTGTAACGAACTTTGACAGCAACGGACCAGTAGCAGCAACAAGAGTGAATCAACATGATCGAGGCTGAATACTTCGGTCAGGTCACGACACAATGGATAGCTTGAAATGGTTTAAAAACGCAACGCTGACGTTTTTGCGAACAAGCAAGAGTTGGAGTTTCTTGAAGACTGTCTACTTTATAAAGACAGAATGATAATACCAGAGCTATATCATATATATCCATATATTGGAACTTTAACATGGAAACCATGCAGGTATAGTGAAGATGAAGCAGCTTGCGAGGCTCATGGTTTACTGGTTTGTAATTACCAAAGGTATGACTATTCCACATAAATAAATAGAAAAGTCAAATTGGACACCAACTACAAGGCCATTAAGTAGGGGCCATATATACTCCTTCTTTTTTGAGCATCATACTCACCTATTAATCGTGGATAGCTTCTCCAAATCGACCGAGGTCGAATGGGTGAAGCAAGGGATAGACTGCAACAAAGTGTTGAAAAAGTTGGGAGTTTTGCACGATCTTATGTAGTAGTGTCGGACAATGCTTGTTATTGTTATTGAAAGCCAATACGGACACCTATAGAGCGGTAATGGCCGAAACCAAGGGAGCGGTGGCTCATACAGTGCATTCACCGGAGTTACTGCAGGTGTTCATTGGGGGAATCCCTGGCCTCCCATTGCCCTGGATTTGTCCCATAACCAGCCGGAACGACACCGTGGAGGCCGGGGGCCAGGTGACGATTACGAATGATGAACTCATCGTGATAGCAAAGTCGCTCAAGGTAAACAAAGCGACAGGACCAGATGGCATACCAAACTTGGCCATCAAGACTACTATTTTTTTATCCCGAAATGTTCAGGGTGGTAATGACGAGATGTCTCGACGAGGGCGTATTCCTGGGAGCCTGGAAACGCCAGATCCTCTTATTACTACCAAAGAACGGGACGCCACCAGTTGATCCATCGGAGTATAGACCGAAATGCTTGTTGGATATGACGTTTAAGGTGGTTGAGAGGGTAATCCACAACAGGCTATCGAAGTACACGGAGGGTACAGGTAGCCTGTCAAACGACCAGATTGGCTTCCCAAAGGGCAAGTTACCAGTGGATGCCATCTCCGTCCCCAAGAATGCTATCTCCGTCCCTCCAGGGCAAGAGGCGGGGAGTCCACTACTGTGTAGTGGTCATCCTTGACGCGAGAAATGCGTTCAATAGCGCCAGTTGGGATGCTGTTGCTAACTCGCTCCAACGCCTCTGGGTTCCTGGGTACCTGTACAGGATTCTGGGAAATTACTTCTAGAATCAGGAACTGGTTTACAACACAGAAATGGGTCAGGAACGTGTCCAAGTCACCGCATGAGTGTCACAAGGATAGATCCTGGGCATGGTGCTCTGTAACACGATGTACGACAAAGTGTAGCGACTGAAGTTCTCTAATGAGGTAAAGATTGTCGGTTTTGCAGACGAAATCACCCTAGATGTTTACGATAAATCCATAATAGAGGTGGAGGTAATGGCCACACACTCCATTGACATAGTGGAGGGATGGAGCGTATCGTAAAATGGAGGTTTCTGTGGTTAGCAACAGAAAATCGGAACAACCTGCGACGATTAGTGCAGGTAACTCACCAACATCTCAAAGCGGTCCCTGAAATACTTCTTCTTCTTCTTCTTCAACATTTCAAGCTTATTGCTTTCACAATTACCTTATTGCTTGCTCTCAACTTAGTGTTCGAAATGCACTTCCACAGCTATTAATTAAGAGCTTTCGATGCCAAGTACCATTTGTGCATTAGTATGATTGTGTGGCAAGTACTTGAATTACTTTGGGGTTATGATAAACGACAAGCTGTCCTTTATCAGCCTCGTCGATTACCCCTCCAAGAATGCCGCCATGGCTATATCGGCATTTTCCCGCATGATGTCGAATAGCTCAATGGTACAAGGGAGTAAACGAAAGCTCCTGGATAGTGTCGCCTTGTCCATACTCAGTACTAAGAGCTACCTTGGTAAGCTCGAGAGTACGAAAGGCTAATGTGTCTGAGAGTGGTGGTCGCAAACCACGTGACGTGGTTTGCGTCTTAGCGGGGATAATGCCCATTGGCATAATCATAAAAGAGGACGTAGAGTGCTTCGACCAACGAGGCACAAGAGGTATTCGGAAGACCACTAGAGCCTATGGTCAAGTGGCAACGAGAAGGTCAAGTGGTAACCAAAGGTCGGTGGACCCATCGACTAATTCCGGAGCTATCCAGATTGGTCGGTCGGTGACACGTTGAAGTAAACTTCCACCTGACGCACATCCTGCCAGTCCTGTGGTGCTTTAGACAGTACCTGCAGAAGTACGGGCACATCGAGTCCACCGCGTGTCCCGGGTGCGCGGACGCAGAGGAAACCACAGGACATGTGTTTTTCGCATGTCCTCGCTTCGACGACGCGAGAAACGGCCCAAGTCAAGCACTAATTTGAAATATGTGTTAAATTATAATTTAAAAAAGTGCACTAGCAATATAACGAAGACGCTTGCTGATTTCCGAGAAGAACGAAATGGCCATTAAGTTTTCAATGGGTATACAGGACCAAGCTGTACATGAATTGTATCTTCGAACGGTTCAAGGTCAGGATCGTGATAAAAGAATACTCGGAGCGAAAGGAGATGGATTACAATAACACCTTATTCCCGTGGGAGAAGATATATACCTTATGACAAAAAATCGGTCGAATTGAACTTGACACATTCCTTATAAGCGTGCGTTTTAAATCCCTGAACACCCCTCGTTTTTAAGTTGTAGACGTGTAGAACGATGCCTTTATTTTGGTTTTGACATATTCTCTTCAGTTTTAAAAATGGCGTCTAAACAAGAAGGGAAATGCAAAATTTCGCATGTGCATCGCAAAAATCTGAACTAGTCGTACGCAGAGTTAACGACATTTTGGGACCGTTTGGCGACGGCTGGATCTGGGAATCAGGGGAAAATTGAAAACTGGAAGCTGAAGCGACGCCCAGTGGTTTCAAGTGAAACCCCAAAGTATTTGTTCGAAATGTCGCAGACAAGCTGGGAGCTAAAAAACGGGACCCTGTTGACCCAGTTCGATTGTGTGGTAATGGACAGTGAAAACTACGTCAAGGCGGGCTTCAGTTTACTGGGTAGGTGTTTTATACAAAATCGGAAGGGGAAATGTGGTACGAAAGGTGGACAGGCGCCCAAGGACAAACACCACCTCAATACGCCAGAGCTCCGCTCAAAACGTAAATATTGGGCCATCGTCAACCGGAACCTGGAGAAAAAAAAACTGTTGGAATGAAGAAGCAGTTTGAGGCAAACTGGCGTTCTGTGGCGTACAAAATGGACGAAGTGGATGTACAGTATCCGATGGCAAGGGTTAAACAGAAGGCCCGGCAATTTGGAATCGATCAACTGGGCGCTTAGTTGATTTTTTTAGTTATTTTCTAATAAGGTTAATGTTGGCTTTGGCCATGTTGATTATTCTCGGCAATTGATTGCCAAACCTCTAGTTCTATATATTATTCCATCAAATCACTTCACTGAATATATTCATATGATAATTTGGTTATTCACACAGAATTTGATTTATTTTCAAATAGTGAACCATTCCGATAAGCCACACACTCGCAAATCTGTTGTTTTCGTTGTCCAAAATAGAAAGTCAGATGAAGAAATACACAAATAAATAAATAAAAGTGGAACGATGGCGTTTGGTGTGATGACAAGCAATACAGATGTTTCATACAATATATGAGACATCTATTTTATGTACGAAAACTATGTTTAAAAACCGAGCGAATCTACGAAAAATTATTCTCAATACAGGTACGATCGTCATTCTCTTCGATTATGTTTTTAACTAGTACATTATACCATCAAGCAGATTTGGTTAATCTGTCCGAATTGCCATGTGCATCTCTCTATCTTTCTCTGGTAGCGTAGCAATAGGCGATGATCAATTGATTATGCGGTTGTATGTATTGCTTTTCAACAAGGTGCCGACTTCATGTGTGTTCGCTTCGCCGCAGCGCACGCGGTCGCTCGCGTTTCGGTCGAAAATAAAATAAAAATGGCACTATCAATCGGTGTCAATCACCGAGACCAATTTCGATTTATTTTTTTATATTCCTTTGCAATTGGAAGCAATGGACACACACCTATTATTAACCGACCTCCCAACCAGCCATGCTTGTGTGGATGATACCTAGATGCATTCTGTAGCTCATTCAATCAAGATTTTGCCGTCATCAACTGAAAACAAGGCGGCCGGCCACGCCACTTACGAAGTCAAGACGGCTTCATACTCTTATAAAGTGCTTGGAAAAGAGAGCTGTGGTATTGGTTTCGAATAAAACCTCAAAGTATCAGCTCGTCTCACCGTTGTAATTGAATTAGGCACGCTGTAATTGAAGTGCAATCATGCGAAAATAAAGACAATATGGATTTGATCAACAACCAAATTACGACTGCTGTTGGAGATCATGATAATAATTTTATGCGCGATTCAAGCCGAGGTACCGTTTGATGGAGTTGTTGATTGGGGTGGTGTTTTTTTGCTATGAGAATAATAAGCAAAAAAGATGGTGCAAAAAGATATGGATCCTATTTTTCAGGTTGCAAACTGTTATATTGGAGGGTTATAAAAATAACCTCAAGATCTTGCTTTAATACAAGCGATAAATGTTGCACGTTTTTAGTTTTGATTTGCTGCTTGAAATAAAATGTGGTACAAGTACTCAGATAATCGGTAACTAACCTTGGTAAGCGCAATCTTTTATTGCTTGAATATAATATCTCAATCATCGAATCCAACATTATGGTGTGGCTTTTATTTGGTGACATTGAAAATTTGTGTTGTTGTACAGTCGATTGCTCGGAATAAAGATTGTCCACGTTAAAATTGCAACACGCAAAGCGATTTGCCAAAAAATCCGTATTTTAACCAATTGTCTTGAAATTTTCTTTGCTAAGTTTTACCATGTTTACTTTATTCAACTAACGCCCCAAATCCAAATACCGTTACTTATCTCTTAAGATCCTCCATGAGACTTTGTTCAACATTAGAACCGACAAATTTGTGTGCGTCATGATTTCTTCAATTCATGATCTATTTTGACTGTCTTAGGATGTTTGCATAATTCCTGCTTCATAATAGCCCAATATTTTTCGAATGGTCACAACTCTGGGGTATTTGGAGGGTTAAGGTCCTTGGGTACGAAATTGACCACATTTTCTTTATACCATTCCAGCACCTGTGTTGAGTAGTAGCATGATGGAAAGTCAGGCCAACAAATTGGTGGGCTCTTGTGTGACCTCAGAAACAGGAGGAGACGTTTTTTTTAGACATTACTTTATCTACACTAGGTTATTCATGGTTGAAGTCGTCACTAACGGAGCATTTCGCATCCCTCACGTACAAATCGCTTGCCAATCCATGAATTTTTTGGCAAATTTTCTAAATTGTTTGCTTCTGTTGATGCTTTGGGACATCGAACATATCAGCGCCAACATTAGATTAGGGCGAATCTGCTTTTGTAAACAATGGCTTTCGTAGTCATTTTCTCTTGAACAAAAGGTTACACATACAAATAAAGCACTCTTTAAGGAAGAGGAGCTTTATCTCTATCCACTGATATATTCAATTTGAAGGAATTGTATTCAACTTCCGATAAATTAGCAGACAAAGTGTTTGTTTACAAAAGCAGATTCGCCCTAATCAAATGTTGGGGCTGATATGTCTTTTGCAGTGTAGAAGTGATGACCTAGAATCTGCTGAAAGTCAAAGTCACAGTCACATTACGCAACAGGGTTTTTTTTAAAGTAGAGAGGTTACGGAATTTTGTTCAATATTACCAAGCGGAATTTTGACAATTGATCTGCATGGAACGAAATGTGACAGCACCCATTAGTTTGCGTGGAAACCCTATCAAATTCCAATTTTATTTTTCGTTCTTTTCAGATAGATACTGCTGCAGAAATTTCTTTTCGATTCTTTACTTTTCCGTTTCAGTAAACGGAATTTAACATGAGTTTGGGATAGAAAAAGAAATTTCTTTTGAACTCGATACCGACCTGAAGCACCTGGTGTTTTTCTCTCAGTGTTTATTTCGAATTTGACAGATGTTGAAATGAGCACACCTATGGCATATTTTACCTTGGTTCATTACAAACAAAAGCACAAAGTTTGATTTGAATGCGTTCACGCGTAGTGTCACAATGAAGCCAAATCCATTACAAGGTGCGGTGAATGAGCTGTATAAACAAGGAAACCCTCTTGTGTTTATCGCTAGGACATTGAAAATGCTAATAAGGTCTGTATCCGCAATAATCCGGACACCTCAAAACATGAATACACCATAAATTTCGCATTATATTTCCGTCGTAGTTGTTTATTTCAGATTCATGGGATGTATTTTAACAATTCGTGAAGAAAAAACATAGTTATTTGGTATTTGCATACAATTTTCGAACTTTGCGCTTAACTCCGTCCATTAGGGTTTGTACAGACTCTTCAGAAATCGTAGAAGCCGTCTTTGTCCAAATTTGCTGGAAGTGTTTGATGTCTTTGATTCCTTGCTTCTTTCCAGAAAGCTTCCGCTTCATCAGAGCCCAATATTTCATACGCAATTGGTCGTAGCTCTGGGCAGTTTGGCAGGTTTGAGGTTTTTGGTACAATGTTCACTTGATTTGCTTGATACCACTCCATCACAGTTTTAGCATAGTGGCATGATGCCAAATCGGGCCAGAACAAAGGTTTTTGTTAGTGACTTTTTTATGAAGGGCAATCGCTTCTGCAGACACTCTATCTGATAGATTTCCTTGTTGATTGTGCTTGTAGTTACGAAAGATTTACTCTTTTTGCCACACGTGCAAATTGCTTGTCACACAAGGTATTTTTTGGGAAATTTCGATGCCTTCTTCATTCTGAAATGCTCAGCTGTAGCATTGCTGGCCATAGCAGAATAAAAAGCCAGCCCTGGAAGCTGCTTGAAACCCTCCAGGACATACGTTTCATCGTCCATAACAACGCATGAAAATTTCGTCAAATATTCGCAGTACAAACGTCGAGCCCGTGATTATGCTGCCAAGTTCTGTTTGTTGTTGCGATTTGGAACTGTTTTTACTTTATACGACTTAAGTCCCAAACGTTGTTTTGATTTTTGGACAAAACCAGGCGACATCCCTATTTTACGAGCCACCATTCGAATGGAGAGATTTGGGTTTTTCGTTAATATCCTTTTCACCTTTCGGTCCATGACAGGATCAGCGCGTCCAATGTTTTTGTCACTTCTCGTGAACAGTGGATTTAGGCAAATCCAATGTTTTTTCAAGGTCCCGTATTGACAAGTCAGGATTTGCCGTACGCCCGTACAAAATTCGCTCGCGCACTTGTTTTTCTTTCGTCGCCATCTTGAATACTAAACATGAAATGTAAACATCAATCCTATTTTTTGTTTCATCATAGACTCTCAGCTATACCACAGTGAAATTTTTCATTCCTACGTGCAATATTTCAAAAGTTACAATGATTTGAAGGTGTCCGGATTAATGTGGATACAGACCTTACAATCAGTTCGAACAGTACAAACAGTAATAAAACGATACAATGAGCTTAGAAATTTGGAGGATCGTTCAGTAAGAGGCAGAAAAATAGCAGCGAAGACCCATCAGAACTGAACTATACTTCGTCATAGGGTTAATCGAAATTCTAGATGGTCAATCTGAAAAATGGCGAATTCATTGAAAATCGACCTCAAATACGAACTATTCTTCATGAGGATTAAGGATCAAAGAACTGCTACTTAAATGACAGGATGGAAGACAATCGGTACCGGAGAGCAAAACATTTGTTGAAGGAGCTTGGTAATGGACGTCATCGTACAATTTTCTTCACCGATGAGAAAATTTTCACTGTGGATCAATACTACAACCAACTAAATGATCAGCAACTCTACCGTAGGGTTTCTCTAACCATATTAATGTAGCCAGATCACACCATCCAGCTTCTGTGATTGTCTGGGGTAAAACCCCCGTAATATTCATTGAGAAAGGCGTCAAAATCAACCAATCAGTCTACCAGAAGCTTCTAACGGACACTGTAGCACCATGGACACGTACACATTTTGGTAAGAACAAATGGACGTTTCAACAAGATCGCTGGACGCTGGAACTCTGTAACATGATTTACCCGAGATATTTGACCAAAGATGAATGGCTTTCGAATTCTCCTGATCTGAATCCAATGGATTACTTCGTCTGGTCCATTCTTGAATCCAGAGCCTGTACTAAGCCACTCACATCGTTGGATCATTTTAAAGCCAGTCTAACCAAAGCCTGGGATGATATATCTATGAAGGAACTAACGTCCATTGTCGATGGTTTCCCTAAGCGATTGAAGGCGTGTATAGTAGCCAGAGGAAGATATTTTGAGACATCAATGTAAATATTTTGATCTATGTTAAAGCGTGTCCGAGTCCAATAAATTTTGTATCTTCACACGAACGTTATAGGTTCAACAGAAATCCAAACAAATCTTTTTCTCAACATTTATTTTCCTCAATTATGTTCCTTTAATTTTTTTCAATAATAGATTTAAATGTCACCCTCACCCCCAAATTTGCAGACCTTTGACTTGACTCCTGCCATCAAGGTTTAGACAAGCTTCTCTCCTCTGGTTTTGTATGTTTTTATTTTGCCACTTCTGAACCGATTGAACCGATTTTGACTCACCTCCCATTTTCCGACAATCTTCCTTCACTATTGCCCAAAATTTCTCGATCGGTTGGAGCTCTGGACAGTTGGGAGGATTAATGTCACGAGGTACCACAATGAATTTATTTTCCTCGTACGATTTCTTCGTCAGTGTTGAGTAGTGGTAAGGTGCCAAATCGGGCCAAAACAGGGTGTTTTGAGAATGCTGCTTTAGAAGTGTCAATAGGCGTTTTGAAGGCACTCTTTGATTTTTTTATGTTCCCGGTTGAGATAAACCGGCTGGTGCTGATTTCAAAGATGGCTTGCCTGATGGCTGATTACAAAGATGGCTTGCCAAACGAGATATTTTTTCGAAAAATTTTCTATCTTCTGTTTTTTAAACTTAGACTCTAGGCTTCCTTCGTAGTGTAAAATTTATTCCCAGGGATCTGTAAAAAGTCAGCCTCCACGTATGTTTCATCATCCTAACACACCCCTGATTTTTCGTTTTTTCAAGCCCTTTATAATCTCGGCAAGCTTTCTTCTGGACTTTGAATGACGTCAGTCCACATCTTACTTGAATGTCCTGCAAAGTTGACTTAGCTACATCCACATTTTTGGTATCTTCTGAAAGGGTTTAGAGCCAAACAGGTTAAACACAACCATTGGAATTCACTTTTTCAAAATTTTCGTCCGAATTCTTGGAACATACGACTTTTCCAACCCGAAAACCCAGGATCAGTATTAGGAATAGAGCTCAAAAGTCTTTGGTGTGGTTTTCTTTGGCAGCTGCCCTTAACTGAATAATAGCGAATTCGTTTATTATCTAGTTCCAATCTGAATCGGGTATCAAAATTGAGTCTGTTTGTATTTTATTGTTTTTCGTATAAACCTACCTTAGCTAAACTTTCGCACTGACTTGGAGTTGACTTTCACACCGGGTTGGAACCAGTTCTAATCCTGACAGTAAACAGATTCAATATAAGCTAAAGGAGGCCCTGATGATATCGACTTGCTTATATTAAATGTGAATTTGAAAAAAAAATAAGGCTATGGCTACCGGTGAACGTGCTAATCATTTGCTGTCATTTCCCCTCTAGATTTTCAATTTTATAAGTGTTTTGTTCATAGTTGAAATAGCCGTATGACACTCCCATACAAAAGCTGGGAACATTGTGGCTCAGAAGCGTTGCTTTTTATAATCCCTTGTCAAAAAATGATGGTAGTATGCTGTGACATTTTGATTTGAATACAACAAATCTCGAGTACTTTTTCAAACAGACGTATCTGATTTTTTGTAAAAAAAGAGGGGAAGTAAGATTCAAACACTAAATTCTTGAAATCATTGGCACTCTCATGCCAACTAGGGCCACCAACACAAGGAATAACATGTCCCTAACATGATGGTGGTCCTAATTTCCGTGAGGGTGCTGAGAGTTTTGAGAAATTTACGTTTGAATCTAACTTCCCCTCTTCCTTTACAAAATTAGATACACCTGTTTGAAAAAGTACTCGAGAAATAATCCGTGATGAATCGTGATTTAAAGCTACTGTTTTCCAGGATACTTTTTAAGCCAATAGTTGTAGAAATTCACTAAACATATCCTAGCATTCGAACTTATATTTTCATGGTATATGCATGGCTACATTGCGGCAATAATTTTCAAAACGAACATCTTTGCTAGAACTGGTGCCTGAGTAATATCAGTGATCAGATATCAGTGATATCAACCAATAGAATGCTATTTTATCCAGCCGATACGATCTGGAATGATATCATGGCCTCTACCGAGATGTCTGTAAAGTTGTAAGCATACTTTGAAGCACAAGTTTGGAGGGTTTTGATAGGGTTTTGTTAATGTAAATTTAACTACATCCACACGGCTTCTGAAGTTTTTCCGGGGCTACCACATAGCCATGTCAATACAAAAAGATAACATGGTCTCTACTGACATATCTATAAAATTCTATAACCAGTATAGGCTGATAGCTTGTTATACTAATTTAATTTCAACTACTTGACTCAGGGCTTTAAGAAGCTGTAATATGTACTCGACCGATATGGTCTAGAAAGATAACATGGTCGCAAGGGAGTTTGTTTCAATGGAATTTTGGCACTACTCCCAAAGGTTTCTGGAACATATTCTAAGGCCATCATTTAAAAAGACTATTTATAAATATATTTTACCTAAGGTACCTCGGGGCAACTTGAAAGGCGAGATAGGTTGAAATGGAAGTAATACTTACTAGCCGAAGTTAGTAATCACTGTGATTATGTCTGACTATTTATAAACAAACCTACGCACCCTTTGACTGTCACAAAAGATTATCATGAGCAGCTGAACGTGTCTCCCAGCTGGTTTATTTTCGTTCCTGCGTAAATTCATCAACACTTTTTTTTAGCTTCTATTCCATCTAAAAAAAGCCATTCGTATAGGTGTTTAAGGCCCTTGAGTGACCGAGAATATTATATAGACTCTCTATTATTTTCTTTAATTCAAATTGGAAAACCGAAATCTTTGACGACCATTTTTATGTTCTATGTCTATTGGCAATTGGGATTGATTTGAAATGGGCGGGAGCACGTTTCGACGAAACAGGGCATATTGTTTTTGTGATCGCTCATTTTCAACTGTCATTTGAACTAAAACTACAGTTCGATCAAGCTGCCAAATTATAGTCTAGGTTATCGATTATAGTCCAGATTATTCTACATCTGGGTTACGATAGAATCTTCCTTGTATTATGAAAGGAATATTTCTAAGTGAATTCTCCTTGGGGCTCGAATGTGAACAAATGCAGAATGTTTAGCAAATCCTTTTCAGGTTTGTTCGAGAATCTTACTCATATTGTCTTACTCATACATTTTGATAAAAAGCGTATCCTGATCTGAATTCTTAGTGAATCGGGTTAGTAAGCAAATCTTACTCATGTTGTGACAGTCTCTTGGTAGTTGTTTCAAACTAAATTTTCAGGAATATTTTTTCTCGGAATAGTGACGTTATTATTGCTGATTCGAACTGAAAATGAGCGTGTATAATTTAACGAATTAGGGCGACAGAATTCTGATTCAATATCTATTAAAAATATATATGGAGGGTTCTGATTGATTGACTCAGTTTTAAAAAATCGAACCGTATTTTGATCCAAATCATAAGACATGTTTTTAGGATGTAAACGAGTCTTTTCCGGAGATCTATGTTCATGCTACCTGAGATTTTTTTTTGCAAATCCTACACAGGATCTTGCTTGGGAGACAGAGTGGAATTTTGCTCAGCATTTTAAACACAGGATTCTGGTAGGATCATAAGCTGATTAGAATTTTGATAAATTGTTATCAATTTTTACTCAGAGCGTGAGAATGATCGGAATCCACATTTTGGTTGAATCTCATGTTTTACTTCAATCATGTTCTCATTTGTTTTTTTTTTGAAATTTTCAGCGGACATTCCAACTGAGTCCAGGTCGATTTTTTTTATCAATTTTTACTCATGATCATAACCAAATCCTGCAAAAAAATCTGATAGAATCCTATTTAGGATTCTAAGCAAGTATCACTGAGATCCCTGGCGCTGATCTGGCCGGTTTGACGTGCCACAAGGGCTCAGTAAGACCCGAAGCTAAGAGTCAGTTCCATTGTGGTTATATCACATTAATTCGATTTCCTACTGTAGTTATCTACACATTTTTTCAGCATTTCAGTATGGAGACGCTGGTTGGCGTAGCCTGGGCAATGTTGTCAACTTGTCAACAGGGAAGTGAGTTGCTGCGACAGTAGATCGTGTTCAAGCAGGGTATATTTTCCATTCTCATTAAATTAATAATTTCAGCACGAAGCATGTCGCAAATCTTTGTATTTCAAATTACTTTTGCATTTCAGAGCACGGAGCAGCATAAAAATTTGATACTTGTAATGCTCAATTTGTTTTTCAGCATTTCAGCATAACATTTTCATTAAAATTCAATTTCTAAACTACAACCACTATTTCATAAAAGACCGGCATGTGATTATAAGCAGTATAGGATTGTATTTAAATATATTTATGTTTAGTGGTAGTATGATAAGATATTCCATTTATTTCAGAAATCATCGAACCACGCTCTTCAATCACTAAAACTGTTTTTTGAAGAATCAAAAAATAAAACAAATCAAATATCTTTTCATTGAAATTTTATCTTTTTTGAAAGGACTGATCTACTCTGCTTTTCAAGGACTATTTAGATATTAATGGATATTGGACATCCAATCTTTATTTTGTAGTAACAATCCAGTGGCTGCCAGTTATATTTCGTAAATCATTTGCTTTTACGCCATTTGCTAAAGATAACAATTTGTGTAAACCAGCGCTGGTAAACAATTTGTCTCACGACCAGCGCTGGTAAATCTCACGGCCGTCATGTGACCATGAAAAAACTGGTTATCTCACTATCTCGAGGCGAAACTACCTATCATGCGCTTGCTTATCATTCTTCAACCATCATGCAGTCATGCATTTTTTTCAATAGTATTTAGACTCCTAAATTTCTAACTAAATGAAATGAGCCTAGCGAAAATATGCAATCGATACAGTGAAGAATACATTTGAAGGTTTGCATCGAAAGTAACAGAAATATCAATTAACGTGCTGATTCTTGATTCTTGAATTTTTCTTACACTCTCATTAATAATTATATATTATTATTTTATATTTGTCAAACACTGAGGGGAAGAATACAAATGAACAGGCTGTAGCAAATTCAGGATATAATGATAAATACTATCATGTTAATAACCCTTCCAGGAAAATATGAAAAACTTTAACGCCAAGTGCAGTGTTGAGAAAATCAAATCTGATTTATTGAGACTACTTGCGTGAATAAGGTCTGTATCCACATTAATCCGGACACCTTCAAATCATTGTAACATTTGAAATATTGCACGTAGCAATGAAAATTTTTCACTGTGGTATAGCTGAGAGTCTAGGATGAAAAAGACTATGATTGATGTTTACATTTCATGTTTAGTATTCAAGATGGCGACGAAAGAAAAACAAGTGCGCAAGCGAATTTTGTACGGGCGTACGGCAAATCCTGACTTGTCAATACGGGACCTTGCAAAAACATTGGATTTGCCTAAATCCACTGTTCACGATGTGCTCAAATCATTTTCGGAACGTTTGACGGTGGAGAGGAAACCGAGAAGTGACAAAAACATTGGACGCGCTGATCCTGTCATGGACCGAAAGGTGAAAAGGATATTAACGAAAAACCCAAATCTCTCCATTCGAACGGTGGCTCGTAAAATAGGGATGTCGCCTGGTTTTGTCCAACGTTTGGGACTTAAGTCGTATAAAGTAAAAACAGTTCCAAATCGCAACGACAAAAAGGAACTTGGCAGCAAAATCACGGGCTCGACGTTTGTACTGCGAATATTTGACGAAGTTTTCATACGTTGTTATGGACGATGAAACGTATATCCTGGAGGATTTCAAGCAGCTTCCAGGGCTGGCTTTTTATTCTGCTATGGCCAGAAATGCTACAGCTGAGCATTTCAGAACGAAGAAGGTATCGAAATTTCCCAAAAAATACCTTGTGTGGCAAGCAATTTGCACGTTTGGCAAAAAGAGTAAATCTTTCGTCACTACAGGCACAATCAACAAGGAGATCTATCAGAAAGAGTGTCTGCAGAAGCGATTGCTACCCTTCATCAAAAGTCACAAAGAAAAACCTTTGTTCTGGCCCGATTTGGCACCATGCCACTATGCTAAAACTGTGATGGAGTGGTACCAAGCAAATCATGTGAACATTGTACCAAAAACCTCAAACCTGCCAAATTGCCCAGAGCTACGACCAATCGAGAGATATTGGGCTCTGATGAAGCGGAAGCTTTCTGGAAAGAAGCAAGGAATCAAAGACATCAAACACTTCCAGTAAATTTGGACAAAGACGGCTTCTACGATTTCTGAAGAGTCTGTACAAACCCTAATGGACGGAGTTAAGTGCAAAGTTCGAAAATTTTATGCAAATACCGAATAACTATGTTTTATCATCACGAATTGTTAAAACACATCCCATGAATCTGAAAGAAACAACTACGACGGAAATATAATGCGAAATTTATGTTTTATTCATGTTTTGAGGTGTCCGGATTATTGCGGATACAGACCTTAAACACATGTGAGAATAAGGCAACCAAATCTCATGCTTTAGATTCTCATGCATATTTACGCATCCATGCTCAAAACACCAAACAATAATTTCGTCTTGAAACTCATAACAACAACTCACGCGACAAGCTGTTGCATACAAATGTTGTGTTGTGTTATGTTTCCTTCCTCTACTGTAAGAACAATAATAATAACATTGATCCACGTCGAAAGACGAAGCAATGAATTTTTGAACGAGAAAACTCATCGCTGAATTCGACATGGAAAGACTCAGGGACTCACAGACTCATGCAGAAGTTTTGAGGATTTGAGTTTTTTTTTCAGAACACTGGTTAAGTGGGGCTTGCACAAAACTGTCAGTGGGGCCCGAAGAGTAAAATGTCATTCAGTTTGAAAGTATTGATGTCGAATTATTGCTTGTTATAATTGTGAAAATGTATTTGCAATAAAGCTCAATTACCGATTTTATAGAGCATATTAGATAAAACATTTCAAAAGCTTGGCATTAAGGGGACCCTCCCCTGGATTTGGGCAAAAATAAGGCAAAGTTTGTATTTTTTTTTTGTGGGAGAATGAAAAGGCGTACGAACTTCCGGTTTTGACGATTAAATTTGATTATTATTCAAGATTTCAAAGAGATAAAAAAATTGTGAAAATTCAAAATGGCGGCTACAAAATGGCGATTTCCGTAAGCCTCTGCGCGCAAAACATGGGGCGACAACTTCAAGCCTGCAGCCTCTTGTAGTGGACAGAAATCAAATCTAGTTATCATTTCTGAAAGATAATGAAATTTTCTACGGCTTGAACTAAATTTCAGACAATTTAAACTTAAACTCATTGCAAAGTGATCATTTGAACTGAAAAGTTTAATTTTTCGCTACTTTTTTTCATTTCAACCGTGTTCAAAAATTATAAATAATTAATTATTAATGCCAATTTTTAGTTCAAGCCGTACAAAAAATTATAACCTTTCAAACAGTTATTTGATGGAGGGAATCGGATTAATAGTTCAAGCCCGGGGCTTGAAGTTAGATTGAAAAACATGGTTTCGAGAAAAACGCGTTCAAAGTTTTTAGAAGCCCCCGCAGCGCACGTGAGACAGGTGTGTTCGAGACGCTGCCATTCAATAAATATTCATCGTATCAAAAAATCCTTCTACACATATATTCTACGAATATGTGGCTTTCATTTTTTGCCAAAAAAAAAATCGATTTTTTGGTTCAAATTCAGGGGAGGGTTCCCTTAAAGCACCAGCAGAAAAACAACCCCCCCAAAAAAAAAAAAAAAAAAAAAAAAAAAAAAAAAAAAAAAAAAAAAAAAAAAAAAAAAAAAAAGAAAATTTTTTTTTTATTTTCTCCCCTCCCAATCCACCCAAAAAAAAAAAAAATTTTTTTAACAACAAAAAAAAAAATAAAAAAAAAAAAAAATGGGCCCAAAATGTTTAAAAATATTTTTTTTTTTTTATTTACAATTTTTTTTAAAAAAATTAGCTGTCAAACACAAATTCATCTAGAACTAATATTTTGGTAAGCACCAGGATAGGTCGTACAGTGCATTGCACGCTCATATGGCTGAATACTCACTGTTGTTGGCTTTGCATTGTGCCATCGTTTTCTAAATAATTCAACTAAATTTTTAGTACTTCTATTTTAAAATATATAATTGGTATTTGTGATCAATATTCTCAATTAAAGAAATCTAACCTAACCTTATTAGTTTGTGTTAAACAAGCTTAATTCGAAAAAAAAGAACAAGAAAATTATTATGTTGGATTAATTTGTTGGCTTCGACAAATTAATACCACACAAATATTTTCTTGTCTCTTTATTCGAATTAAGTTAGTTTAACATAAACTTTACGTTTACTACATGGAAAACTAGTTTGTATTTAAAACAATACTTATATTTCATTCGATCAACCAGAGCGTGAAGTTCGACTGCTGAATACTTTATGGCCCATGTAATGACAAAAGATGAGATGCAATAAGCACGGAAACCAGTTCGTCACTGACTCCAATCGACAGCTTACACTTTCGCCTTCAAAAATCAACCTGTTATTACATCAAAGCGAACATGACCGTTTACGGCTGTCTTTGGCCTGCGCACCACTTTCATGTGCTTTCCCCCCTTTTTTCGTCATGATCGCAAAACCTGCTTCTCCCAAAGGGGCCAATCGCTCATACTCCAAGTGGTCCATAACTCTGCCCGACCAGTCTCATTGAAATGAAAATATGTAAATAATAACACATTCACGTCGGGAAGAAATATCGCCAATCAGGTTCTTTCCTGCCTTCAAAATCGCGTCTCGGCGGTGACTTTCATTCATGAATTTTGTTGTTATCTCACTTACTACTTTTACTACGCCATACGAAGGTGCCATTCGAAATGAGTGATTTCATAATAACCCAAACTGGCTGCTGATGCTGGTCAGCTTGATGTGACGATTCTGATTGTATGTTGATAGAGCCGACATTTCGGTCCTGTAATTGAACCAATCGAACCGATCATGAATTAAAGTGACGTTAAATATCAAATCGATTCTTCCTTTGAGCCTATTACCTCATTAGGCCCGCTAATTGGCTGATGAGCACTCATCCCGAGCATGAAAATATAACATATGTAAAAATAATTTTGATCATGATACCTAAATTTGCTGTTGAGACGCGCGACATAAAAGATAAAATACCTGAAAATTGAAACGAAAATAACTTTCTAATGACAACACTTGTCTTGTACCTGATAGGTACTATTTTGATATTGCTTTACCTCAATGTGGATTTGGTATGGTATTGGGGGAATATTTTAACGGTATTATCCTTAGGCATATTAGGCATATCTCTTGCGGCGCTCACCATTACCAACTTCAGTTATCGAGATATTCGTTCCTGCATGGGATGGCATCTAATGATTTGCGCTCTAATTACTATTCAATTTTTTACAATCTTGTGCCGAGAAGCATAAAGACAAGATTAAGATAAATTGCCCCCTTTTCCGCTCCATCGGTCAGTATCAATTTGAACGGTGACCCGACGTGGGAAATGAGAGTCCTTAAGTCACATTATGAGCCATTCACTTTCAGCGGTGCTAATTACTCTATTGGCTTCCGCCGTCGGTCGGATGAATCCATTCCAAACTTTCATTAGACACCTGTCAATTCCTGGGTACTTAAGCACTGCTGATGACGGTTGTAGAGTAGATTGCACGCAGTCGTAATGAGGTGTTGAATTATCACGATGTTTGCTCATGCGAGTTGCGTGCCTCAATGCCACGTACACACTCGCTCGCTGGCCAAACTCATGCTTCAAGTCAAATTGTAGATACGTTCAGACTGCTGTTGATGAGGCGTAAATTTTTACGTTCGAATGGAACGTAGGAAGTTTTGTGAGTTAAGTGAATGTTTCAATGCGCGCTTTAGCTTTGTGGATTCATTTGACTGCAGTGCGAATGCCGAATCAAGAGTAAGACAAACAACAAGTTTTATTGGGTTATTTTCATAGAATTATATTTTAGGCCCGATGATCGAACTGTCACCGTGCGAATGGCTTTATTTTGCTGATTTATGCCTATTTACATATCTTGATGGATTGGCTCATCAGAAACTGATGTTGATTTACTTTTTTAAGTCGAATTATGGAACAATCCTAACATGACAGATAAACACAATGGAATCTTTTGTACAGTTTGAACCATAAAATGCGTAATCTGTCAATATTGTACCGTCTTGTTGTGTACACAAAAAGTAGTGCTAACTGAAAAAGTTCAGTAACATGTATGCACGAAAAATAGTGGCCAGTTTGCTGACCTATAAAATATATTGTGGCGATTGTGGGATTTCAGCTTGCAACAGTATACTGAATTAAACAATATCTCTTCTTGACAACCACGGTCTACTCGAACGGTAAAGGTAGTTGAATCGGTCAAGGAATAAGTAAAGCGAAGTCCAATCCAGGGAATATATCCAATTTCCCCAAGTAACGGTTGGTTAGAGACTTAAAGGCATCATCTAAAGGGCGAACACGAAATTATTGCGACACATTCAACAGGGCATAACTTTTTTACCATTGGGTAAAATCAACCAAATTTTGCACACTTTCTCATTGATATGTATTGTTTACATGCTGTCAAACTCGAAGTCGTGTTTTTCGATTCAACGAAAATGAAGGTGAACCAACGCGAGTCGAGAGAACAAATTCTTTCCAAACACCTGGAATTTCCTGACCTGCCGCACCGACAGTTGGGAAAAATGTTGAACATTCACCATTCAACCGTCTCCAGAGTGTTGAAGCGGTTCCAGGAGCGGTTGACGTTGGACCACGGCAAAGGAGCTGGAAGAAAACCGGGACCGGAGAACAAAAAGACGGAGGGAAAGGTGAAGCGGATGATTATAGCAAATCCCAACGTCTCAAGCCGTGATTTGGCTAAAAAGATCGGCATGTCGCAGAGCTACGTCCAGAATGCAAAGAAGAGAGCTGGACTACATACATACAAGTACAGAACTTCCCAAACCGCGATGAGCGGCAACAATCGACGGCTAAAACTCGGGCACGGAAGCTCTACGAGAAGATGCTGACAAAATATGGCTGCTGTGTGATGGACGACGAAACGTATATAAAAGCCGATTTTAAGCAAATTCCGGGGTTGGATTTTTCACCGGCAAGAGCAAGTTCTATGTGGACGACAAATTTAAGAAGAAGAAAATATCGAAGTTCGCCTCCAAATATATCATTTAGCAGGCCATCTGCTCTTGCGGACTGAGGAGTGAGCCTTTCGTGACAAAGGGCACAGTAAATGGCGAGATCTACAAATCTGAGTGCCTCGAGAAGCGCCTTGTGCCGTTCTTGCAGCAGCACGACGAAGCTCCGCTATTTTGGCCAGATTTGGCATCATGCCACTATTCTAAAAGTGTCCTGGAGTGGTATGAGGCCAATTCTGTCCATTTTGCTCCAAAGGACATGAATCCGCCAAACTGTCCGGAGCTGCGCCCGGTGGAGCAGTACTGGGCAATGATGAAGCGGGAACTTCGGAAGAGCTAGAAGACAGTCAAAGACGAGAAGGACATGTTAAGAAAATGGAAAAAAAAAACTGAGAAACTGGTACCGGATGACACTGTAAAGACTTTGATGGAGGGCATCAAGCGAAAATGCGTTCAATTTTACACTCAAGGCCCCATCGATTAACTTTTCTTTTGATTTTTGAAGTAAATATATGTATAAAACTACCCTAAAATTTAGGTTTGATTCTAAACATTATAAGAAAATTGGCATGACATTTTCGGTGTCGCAATAATTTCGTGTTCGCCCTTTAGGGCTATAGCAAAACGCCATTTGATAACAACACTACTCAAATCACTTCGGCTTGGGCGTTCGAAGCGATTACTTTCTTTCATGAAGAAGAAACATTCAATCGTCGCATTCTTTGAAGAGAAACTGTTTACCATTGAACCAGTATCTAATACATGCACGGGCAGGTTTATTTCACCACAGAAGATGTACCAGAAAACGTAATACTCAAGTTTAAAGACATTTACACCGTCTTCAACTCGAGGTTGTACAGACTGAACATCGAACATATAGCGAATTACAACGGACAACTTAACCTAACACCCAGTGGACCAGTATGCACATTTTCGTTTTGCGAAAAGTTCCACAGGCTGGAGCGGGAATCGAACCCTCACTTCATGGCAATCGCTTGAACGACGGATGACGCCGCTAGCCGCTTGACCACATAGCATCCCACTGGAGTGATGGTATTCGGACCAGTTTCGTCGAACGGGTTGAAAATGCCGCAAGTTTTCATGAAAGCTGGTGTTAAGGTCAACACTGAAGTCTACATGGACATTTGGAAGAACCAAGTTCTTCGATGGATCAGAGCTAACTTCGATGTTGTTGTTTCAATAGTAAGGAGTTCCGTGTCATGACTCTAGAAAGACTCAAGCTTAATTGAAGGAGAACATGAAGTTTTGACCGAAAGATTTTTGGCCTCCCAGCAGTCCTGACTTTAATCCTCTGGACTATTTGGGTGGATTCTTACACTATTTCACTGGATTCTATTTGGATTTGTTAAACAACCGTTACATTTTTTTTTTCTGAACATGTATGTGAAACTTTTTAAATACAGAAGGAAGGAATATAAAAGCGTAAAATAATAACACAGACAACACGCGTATGGTGTTTTGAAGTTTATGTTAAAAAAAAAAACACTGAGTTAATGGAAAAACCAACGAAATAAAAATGGAAAAATCGATTTAAAACTCGTTGCGAATCACATTTCTGAGAATTAAGTCAAATAACCTAGGCGGTAAAGAGGTGGAGGTGTCGGGTTTAATTCTCGGTCTGGTCGAGGCAGTCTTTCGGGTCGGAATTTTTCTCGACCTCCCTGGTACACTATCACTGAGTAACGTCTCTTCGGCCGCGTTCCCGATCAAAACAACTCTAGAGCAACAAATCAGAAGGGCCTCAATCGTAACGTAAACAATGGTTTGGTTAAAGATGGGCAACCCGCTCATGAACTGAGCTGAAGGCCTATTTCATCGGAATGTACGGTTGATTACCCGCTTACGCCAACGGAATACCAGAATGCTGAGGTACACGGCCAGCCATTTTAACTCACTTTTGAGTCGTTTTTGATTCACTTTCGTCAAAAGTGGAGTAATTCAAATTTGAGTAAATGTTTTAGGATTGACAAGTCGACAAATCCAAAACATCCATCTGATTTGATTTGATGTTTTTGATTTGTCGAGTTGTCAATCCCAGTTACGTTTACTCAAATTTGAGTTACTCCAGTTTTGAGTCAAAAAAGACTCAAAACTGAGTTAAAATGACTGGCCGTGTAGTTATGGGAAGCGTCAAAGAGAGCGGGGGTAAAACAATAGCTCTCTGAGCGAATTTTGGTGCGCATTCATGTTTGTTATTCTGACATCTGTTCTGGTCCTACTACTTCTATGACGATTTGATATATTATTATTTTATACTTATTGTCGTCAATCAGGAGTAGACCATATGTTACATTTTGTTCTTAATCGTAGTAATAAAATACATAATATTAGTCTAAATAGCGCATGGTTAACATTATTCATATGGCGTGACTATTTCGTGTACATTTAATACTTAACTTCATAACATATCGATCAATGCCTAACTAACCTTGAAAAGATGTTTTGCCTAAGAGTGTTTTTATTCATTGTAATATCAATTCTTTCACAATTTGCATTGTAGCACGACATCATTTTATTCAAAGGCCCATTTTTGACACAGTTTGTTCTATGATTGCTAATATAAAAGAGAGTTCTGATTCTAAGTGGGCAGAAAGGAACATAATTTTTTTTCTAATATCTCAGGGGCATTGACTCTTTGTGCAATGACATCATTTATAAAAGCTACCATAGCAAAGTCTCTTCTCTTTTGTATTCTCTCTAAATCAATCAATAAACAGCGGAAAGGTAGTCCAACCTAACTTTCGAAGAACAAATAGTACAAATTATATTTGAACTGATCCAATTCGATTATTATGCGTGTCTTGTTATGGCGGCCAAACAATGCTGCAGTATTCAAGTAGGGGTCTCACAAGCGTTACATATAGTGCTTTGATCGTATAAGGATCATTGAAGTGCAAACTAAATCTTTTAATAAACCCAAGCATGTTGCTTGATCTATGAATAATGCTGACATAATGCTCTCACCTGGCTGCATCTTTCAATATTATTCTGTTCTGTTTGCTTTCTCGTAAATGATATTGAATTACATTTTTTAACATTAACTTCTACCAAAGTCTTTTACACCAGTTGTGGAAGTTGTCAGCATCATGTTGAAAATCTTCGAGATCGGTTGTGTTACTTATTTCCATAAAAAGTTTCATATCGTCTACATATATAGAAACATTTAGGCGTTTCAATATGTGCTCCACATCGTTAGTAAAACAGTACTGGATCCAAATGAGAACCTTGTGGTACCCCGGACGTTAACAATTTTAGAAAAAAAATCCTTCATATCTTAATAGTTGCGTTCTTTTTGTCAAGTACGACTCGATCCATTCTAGTATGCTAAGATTGAAACCTAACTTAGATAATTTAAAAAGCAACAGTGATATATCAACTCTGTCAAATGCTTTACTAAAAATAGTATAAAGCGCTTCTGAATAATTCGCTTTATCCATTGCGTTTAAGGAGAATGTTATAAATTGTATCAAATTAGTAGCTGTTGATCGCCCCTTAACAAAACCACGTTGCTTGCCGGTTATTAAGGTTTTAACCTGTGAGAATATGTTGTCATTAATGAGGGACTCGAATAGCTTCGGAATGCAAGATAATATAGCAATACCACGATAATTTTTAATATCAGATTTTTTCCCACTTTTGAAAATCGGGATTAAATAAGATTCTTTCCATATAGAAGGCAGAATACCGGAGTCCAATGATCAGTTGAACAACCAAAATAACAGTTTAACTAACTCATTGGAAAGGGATTTGAGAAATATAGGAGGTAAGCCATCAGGCCCAGCCCCTTTTAAAGCATCCAAGCTTTCGTAAAATTTCAAGAAGAGATACATTATACTGATATGTCTTTCATTAGATCTGGAAGGGGAAAAAATATTGATGATCGCGTTTCGTTTGATCATGAGATGCATAAACGTTTTGAAAAAAATCAGCAAATAAATTACTTTTCTCATATGGCGTGCTACCAGCCCTGTTATCCAAATGCATTGTTGATGGGAAATTTGTAGATTTTCGTTTCTCTTTAGCAAACTTACTCTTGACTTGATACTATTTTCCACATGTGCGTTGTGCTCTGTTTATGCATGTTTCATTTCTAAGTTCAGTTGATCACATATTGCAAGATATGTTGAAAGATTTTCGTTAGTTCTATTCCTTTTGAATGCTTTGTGTTTTCTGTTTTTCAGATTAATAATCGGTCCATTTTATTTTTCGTTCGCCTTGGATTCGCTGTCTGCAGCGTTTTTGTCGCGGTAGAAGCGTGGTTTTCCTTCATCCCATATTCGCATTCCACTGTTGCGACTTATTTTAAAGGAAATATGGACCAATTAAGATGGTGATCTTTAGGAAGTTCTGGAGCAACTTTCAACTTCCAGTTGAGCATTAATTGGTCCTCCGGGAGAACCGAAACAACTGTAAAAGTAGTAAATTAATGAAATCAGTTGGCATCTTTCTAAAATACTTCTGAAAGCACAGTTTTGCACTTGTGACCTGAAAATTGCCCCTAACTGGCCACAGAAAAGGGATCAAAACTAGCCAAAGAACTCTCCAGTTTTGTTTTTCTTAAGTATGTTTAACAGCAGCATTTCAATGCATTTGCATTTGCGATCTACAAATTAATTCTCAGGGCTACCAGGTGGCCTTCCAGATGATCCAGATGATTAAGATTAATTATAAAGACTGTATTCGATGAAATTTAGACACACGCAATTGTTCATAACTTTTTAGCGTGTGGGTAAAAATTATAGAAATTTTAACTGAATGTATTTCATTGTGTTGTGTCAATTGTGTAATGAGTTTTGTGAAAATCGGTTGAGTGATTTCAGTGATGGCTTCGAATGAAGAAATAGTGCGCCAACAAATTTTGGGCACTCACTTCGAAAACCCAAACGCTTCTCATCGATGGATCGGAAAACAGCTGAGCGATTCCACGAACAAGCGGAAAATTTTTCCAGTTTTTATTTTTTGTATTTTTTGATTTGCATGAAACCTTGCATACAAGTCTTTGGGGAAGAAAAACGCCGTTTTGCATACTTGGTTCACCATTTTGAATCTAGCCTTACTTATGAGAAGGGCCTATGAAAAATGCACATGATATCTTCAAAAAATTGTATCTCGGAAACGGTTTGTCCGATTGGTTTGGTGTCTTCGGCGAAGTTTTAGACAATTGTTGGTGCTATATGGAGAAAATATGCACGGTAAAAAAAAGTTTGGTTTTTGTGTTTTGAACTAAAATATAGATTTTCCCTTAAAAGTTACATGTCAGTAATTTTTTAATTATCCTTATGTTATAGCTGACTGAAAATGCTATCTAGTGCACAGTTGGTTGTTCTGGAGAAAAATAGGTTACAATGAAAAACATTTTTTTTTTAAATTACAATTTTCAAAAAAGCTATTGAAAAAAGTCAAAAAAGTTTGTCACCCTAATTTTATGAAAGTAAATCAAATTTGCAAGCAAAAAGTACTTCGGTAACATTTTTCTAAGATGCACCGTTTAGAAGATATTACTGATTTAATATTGATTTTTTTGATAACTTAATAAGTTTTGGCCCTTTTCGGATGTACTCCGTGTTTTTCCAGTTTCAAAAGTATTTTTTTCGGAAAGATTGGAAAATTTTGAGTTAAAATGACACTGACAGCTTAAAGATTCGAGTGAAATTCTCTGCCTTAAAAGTATTTTGAAAAACAAGTTACAAAATCCCACTATCAGGAACAATGATTTCTTCCAGTTATTTTTGGTGTATTGTGTTGAAAATGTGCATTCAACTCTTGCATATCGCCTAACAGTTTAATCCATTTAAACTGGATGTGTTTATACTGTGCATATTTTCTCTCTATTGCCGAACATCGCCACAGACATCAAACCGATGAGACAACTCGATTTCGAGATACACCTTTTTGAGAACTGCAAATGCAAGCTCCTCAATTAGCAAGATTCAAAAGAGCGAATTAAGCTTATTTTTCAGGGATGGTGATTGTGCGCAATAAAAAATAACATTATACCTTGTGATCAAAAAGTTCCGGTAATTTGAAAAAAAAAACGCATTTATTTCAATTTTTAATTGATATCTTTATTATCGCCTTCAAAGTACTCGCCATTAGAGGCAACACACATATGCCAGCGCTTTATCCAATCATCCATACATTTTTTATAGGCCGATGAATGTATGGCTTTCAGTTCTTCCAGCGAATTCTTTTTTATCGCATCAATCGATTCAAAACGCCTACCTCTGAGCGGAATTTTCAGTTTTGGGAAGAGAAAGAAGTCGCACGGGGCAAGGTCTGGTGAATATGGTGCTTGTTTGATGGTATTGGTGGAGTTCTTGGCCAAAAATTCACAAATAGTGAGCGCGGTGTGTGATGGAGCGTTATCGTGGTGTAAAATCCACGAATTATTGCGCCACAATTCTGGCCTCTTCTTTCGAATTGCCTCACGCAAACGTCTCATAACTTGTAAATAATACTCTTTGTTAACCGTTCGACCTTCTGGAAGGAATTCAGAATGGACGACACCGCGAAAATCAAAGAAAACGGTCAGTAAAACTTTAATTTTGGAGCGACTTTGTCGTGATTTTTTTGGTTTCGGCTCATCTTCGGCGCGCCATTCGGACGATTGTTGACTTGTGAGCATATCAAATTCATATACCCACGTTTCATCACCAGTTATGATGCGTTCCATGAATGTGGGATCGCTATCTGCGTTCGCAATCATCTGTTTAGCGACCTCAACTCGATGCTGTTTTTGCAAAAAATTCAGCTCTTTTGGAACACCCTTCCCCCCCCCAAGTCCCAAAAAAACGCCCCCCCCACGGTCCAAATCCCCTTTTCCGCCCCACCCGCCCCCCCCTCCCCCTATCCGCCCAACAACTACTTTCACCCCCCCCATTTTCACCTTCCGTTCCCCCCAAACCTCCCACCACACAATTCCCCCACACCCGTTTTTCCCCTTTTTTTCCCCAAAAAAACCCCCCGCTTTTTTTTCCACCCACAAAAACAGTTTTCCAAACACCCTTGCGCTGAACTGGCCGGCTTGACGTGCCGCAAGGGCTCAGTAGGGATCAAGACCCGAAGCTAAGAGTCAGTTCCATTGTGGTTATATCACATTTATTAGCAGAGCAGCACATCGAAATTTTAGGTTCATTATTCTTTATATGCTATACAATTTCAGATCATCCATGGATATCCCAAGTTTTGTAAAATAATTTCAAATCAGTTTTTTTTTCTGGTGGCCATGATACATTATCTAAGCTTTCAGGTTCATGGTGGATGTGCGGGTCCGTATACAATTGCAGCAGGACCACAATCTGCAGACACGTAAATACAAATGAAATTATTATCGTTTTATATTATAACATCCATTCACTACATTTTGTATGCTTTTTTATAAGTCATTTTCAGCTTCACATTTATGCATCCTTGTCAGTTATAGCTCATCTAACCTACGTTATGTATTTGAAAAGATAGGAAGGTTTTGATTGTTTTTTTTTAGAAAGGATCATATTCGAAAAATTCTACTTAAAACAGCACTTTCCTTCTTCATCAGAAATATATATTAATTCAAAACCTAACAGTTTACAATCATTCATTTCCTATTTCACAGACGTGAGGAATCATTTATGGGTGTACAAGAGCTATAGAAAAATTCAATTTCCTAATTTTTTATTTTAGTTTTATTAAGATTCAGTTTTTAGATTCATACTCATCTGAAATTTATTTTGCCTTATTATTAGCTGTCTTCAGTTTTTCTAATATTATTATGATATTAATATACATCTTATTTTTATTTTCAGTAACATACCAGTAGATGTCATATATATCTTGTACCTACGCTTATTATGTTCTCTGACTATTATTGTGGAAACAAATTCTAATTTTAGTAGATCTTATTTCAATAGAAACTGCAACAGTCTTTCGATGAGTGGATGGTCAGATTAGTTACGGATATATGTATTCTACTATAGTTTACTGGCTTGCTGGTATTATTATTTTATATTTTAACGTCAGTTTATTATTTTATGTTGTGATATTAAATGATGTGACATAATTGCATTTAAATTCATTTAATTAAAATCGCTATTTCAGATGAGACTCACTACATAAATTATTGCAAGGAAACGAAACAGCACATCGAAATTTTAGGTTTACTATTCTATTGCTATATAATTTCAGATTATCCATAGATATTCCAAGTTTAATGAAATAATTTTAAATCAATTTTTTTCTCGCAGCTACATTGTCTAAACTTTCAGGTCCACAAATGGAATTGTTATTTTCATTCTTATATTCATTCACTATATTATTTGTCATTATAATATTCATTTGCTATATTTATTATAATTATAATATTAATTCACTATATTTTATACATTACTATATGACAATTAATATATATTGGGAAGGGAGGGAGCATCAGGGTATCACTCAAGCTGGAATTGGACAATGGAGTGGTATGACAACCGGCGTCTAGGAGGGAACAAACAGTATCATTTTCTTTATCCTACCGATTCGATTGTGGTGCTGTGAATTCTACTCCAACAATTTCAGTGAGAGTGACGCGCCCTTCTTAACAAGCCATCCCGTAGAAAGCTTAATGAGTATTGCGAATTGGGTTATTCGATTTGTTGGATCGTATCGTTGGAAGGAGATTCTTATGTTCCCGCGGGTTTCGCGTAAGTGTCTCTGCTTACCGGTCCGCCCCACCGTTTTTGGCCCTTCATACAGCGTTACTGTGAATGCAAACCGGTAACTCAATTTGATCTTGCTATTAAGTGGAGCTGCATACATGACAAGGTCTTAGAAGGGATGGTGGCTACCTTACATACATACATACAATAGTCATTACAATCCAGTTCAATCGTAAAAGTGGTTAGTCTACAGAATCAGTCTCTTTCATTTCCCGAAAGTGCTCTTGAAAGCATCATTAGGGAACATTCGAAATGTTTAACTGAAAACTGAGTATCATGGCCACCTTAAGAGCTTCTGGTTGTTCTGAATCAAACATCTTAAAAAATATCGACTTATAGTCTGAAACTAGTGTTAGAACTCTGCATTTTTTTTTTCTAAAGCACTTTTAAATGCGTCCTTTGATTTTTTAAAAACCTGGGTATCCTGCAGCATGATTCAGAACTACCGTTAATGAGACCAATTAATAAAAATGTTCCTAGAGCTTTGCAATAGCGTTTTGACAGCACTTATAGAAATCTCTTGAGAAATATTTCATCATCCCGTAAGCCACTCAGTGGCTCCAAAGGTAAGTGTGGGAAACGATATACTAATAATGTTTTAAGAAGTACTTTCGAAAAAAACGCAGAGTTTTGATACTTTTTCATAAATTGCCAACATTACGGTTGTAGCGAATTTCCCGGGAGCCCATTCGTTTATCTTGAGCGTTCCAATCAGAAGTGCAAAAGTACTTAAGAAAAAACCGCAGAGTTCTAAGTGTAGTTTTATAATTTGACCACTTTTTCTATTGTTCGACTTTATTCAGAAGGCCATTAGATGTCCGTGTGGCTTATTTTTTAGGTCACTAGTACAAATAGATTCAAATGATGATTCTAGAAGAACTTGAGAAAAAAAACGCATAGTTCTGAAACTAATTTCATAAATTGACCACTTTCTTTTGGAAGGCCGAATGGCCTCGAAGGTCATGTTTTAGGTCAAAAAACGCAGAGGTCAAATACTAATTTCAAAAATTGACCACATCACAGTTGTTGCGCGTCTCGCGGAGGTCCAGCTGATGCCCTACTGGATGTTTTATGTCACCAGAATATGGCTAACTATTTACTAAACAAGTTCCTTCAAATACTACTGGATGCAATTTCTGCAAATAAACCAAAATTTTGAGTTTGGCCCCTATATTATAATTGCATGCTTTTACTACATTAACGTTGCGAAATAACTGCCGCTTCGGTGTGGGTACCTATATGAAATTCACTACCGCGGTAAACGCGATTTCGCGGCGATTATTCGCTGCCGCCGCGATAAAAACACGCCAGTCTGTGGACTGCTTTGCCCTGTTGGCTACAATAAATTTGTGTTTTTATTGTTTCAAAAAAAAAAAAATTTCTTATTGTTTCAAAAAATCATTCAACAGTTGGGTTAGAAAATACCCAACGCCGGCCACGTCCTCACGGTCTTTGGGGAGGGGGGTAGGGATGATTAGTTTGACAATCGTTGGTTAGAGACCGTTTTTACCTCAACGTCTCCACAATTGTCAAGGAAGGATAAATTTGTGTTAGTGAGGCAGGTTATTTTTAGATCATGGATTCACTGTGGTAAGTGATGCGATCAATGAAAGCGCAGTGGACTGCTTTTGTAAATTTTTGACGTAGGACTACGTCTTTGTTTTCTATACTGGGGTACAATTTAAAAAAATCGCACTGCGCCCGTCACGAAAAGTGGTCAGGTTTTGAGCGTTCATATCTCAGTCATTTCTCAAAAGATGTTCAAAATTTTTGCACCAATGGATCGGAAATATTTATACGCATCAATTTTAATAGAGAACATTGTTGATTTTGGGCAACATACTACTGGAAAATTCATAATTGTAAGCCTTGTCTTAAAAAGTATGTTTACCCCTTCAGGCCTAAGGGGTCATATATGACCTCAAAAGGAAAATGGCTGTATGAAATCACAAACTGAATAAAAGTGTACACTGTCTTCAGCAGGTTTGTTGTACATTAATTCTCCTATCTGAAAAATATGAAAAACATATGAGTTTAATGCCTAATTGACGACCTAGAACATAAATGACTTATTAATAGTGTAAAGCGTTGTTTTAGAATATGGTTCATATGTATACGTTTTATTAAATTCTTGTTAATAAACGTAAAATATTTTTGTTTCATTCTGTGTTGTTCAAGGTTAGCCAAAATGTATTTGAGTTCAGAACTTCAGATCTACAGTTGTATCAGTAGCTTTATATCCTATGAAAGGTGACGATAAGTATTCAAACATATAGAATAAACCTTTTGGAAGGTCAACAGTCATTATTTGATAATTTTTTGATGTTCTAGGTCATCCAAACTGTCCTTGAGTTCAGAACTTAACATCTACAGTAGTAACTATATCTTTTTGGCTATACAAAGTTACGCTACGTACTCGACCATATTCAGTGTATATTTTCGAACGTGAAAAAACATTATGAGATAAACTTGGATGATCTAGGCCATCCAAACTGTCCTTGAGTTCAGCACATAAGACTACAGTTATAACAGTAGGTTTTTGGAGTATGCAATGGGACAATATGTATTTAACAATATTCATTGAATAGTGTGGAAGGTTTACAGACATAATGCGACAATCTTACGATATTCGAGGTCATCCAAACGGTCCTTAACTTCAAAACATAAGATCTACAGTTGTAACAGTTGTTTTTTGGGCTACATAAGGTGACTATATGCATTCAAACATTTTCAATTAATCTTTTGGAAGGTCAACAGTCATTATTTTATAAACTTGTGATCCTCTAAGTAATCCAAACTGTCCTGGAGTTTAGAACTTGAAATCCACGGTAGTAACAGTAGCTTTTTGAGCTATATGAGGTTACGTCACGAATTCAAGCATATTCAGTGAATATTTTCGGACACAAAAATACACAAGAAGATAATCTTGGGATGATCTCGGTCATCCCAACTGGCGTTCAGTATTTACGATTAACAGCTGTAGCAGTAATTTTGAGGCAATACAAAGTAATAATAAATATTCAAACATATTCAATTAATATTCTTAAAGTTCAACAAACATTGAAAAGCAATATGACATGTTCAAGGTCATCCAAATTATCCTTGAGATCAGAACGTAGAACCTACAGTTGTAACAAAAGCTTTCTGGGCTATGCAAAACTACGCTGTGTATTTGAACATATTCATTGAATATCTTTGATGAACAACAGACATTATAAGATAATCTTTGGATGTTCTTCGTTATTCAAACTATCCTGGAATTCAAAATTTAAAATCTACAGGTGTCGCTGTAGCTTTCTGGACAAAACTAAGTCACAATATGTATTTGACCAAATTAAGTGAGTCTTCTGGAAAGTAAACATATATAATTAGATATCTTGGGATGTCTGTGGTCACCAAAACTGCCCTTGAGTTCAGAAGTTAGGATCTACAGTCGTAACATTAGCTTTATAACCTATGAAAGGTGACGACATGCCTTCAAATACATTCAGTGAATCTTTTGTAAGGTCACCAGCTATTATCGGATTATCTTGGGTTGTTAAAGTTCATAGAAGTTGACCTTGAGTTCAGAATTTAAGATACACAGTAGTAACCGTTGCCATATTCAATGAATGTTCTGAAACGTCCACAGACATCATAGGATAACCTTGTTAGTTTCAGGTCATTCAAAACTTAAGGTCTTACAATTGTAACAGTAGCTTTATGGGCTTTACAAAGTTATGGTAGTTTGTTTGGCATAGAATATCCCAAGATTATCTCATAATGTCTGTTAGTCTGCCAGGACATTCATTGAATGTGTTTGAATACATATCATAACATTGTACAGCGGATAAAGCTACTGTTACAACTGTAGATCTTAATTTCTGAACTTCAGGACAGTTTGGACGACCTAGTACATCTCGAAAAAATATATCCTACATCCTATTGAAAGAATCATTTATATGCTATTGAGCACCAAATTAATAAGAATGCACCAAATTGCTTGTATAATGTATAAATCAGGCATGAAAGGGTTCATTCAAAGAATATTGCATTGTAGTTGCGTAGTCCTACGTTACCATTTCGAACAACCCAATGAGGCTGTACGTTGTATTTTTGTTTTGCTACTGAGTGTATTTTTCTTATGAAATGAAGGTATATTTTATATGAAAAACAGTTTAAAAAAATGTTCTGGAGCTGCCGATGGATTTTTTCTGCAATAGTTGAAAATTATATCCATGCTTACGATTTGTGAAGGAATTTGACTTAATGATAAACAATATGTTCTAAAGGGTGTATTCGATAAAAATGGCACACAGAAAATCTTCTGTAACTTTTGAATCGTATGAGTAAAAAACCTAGAAATTTGAGTAGATCTTATCCATAGTGTATTATTTACATCTGCCAAGTTTCATAGTTATACATTCAGTAGTTCCAGTCATGTCGTCGAAACAAGAAATTGTCCGTGAGAAAATTTTGTGCACTCACAATCAAAATCCAGGGGCGTCCCACCGGTGGATTGCTAAAAGGCTTGGAATTGCAAATACAACTGTGTCTCGTGTAATAAAAACCTTCAAGGAGCGTCTGAGTGTCCAAAGGAAGGAAGGAAGTGGTCGTAAAAGTGGTCCAATGGACAGTAAAATGGCCAGGAAAGTCGTACAACAATTCAGAACCGTCCAAACATGTCAATTCGAGATGTCGCTAAAAAGTCTAAGGTGTCAGTCGGTTTTGTGCAGAAAACCATGAAGCGTGCTGGGTTACATGTTTACAAAGTGCAAAAAGCCCCAAACCGGAATGAAAAACAAAACATCACTGCGAAAACCCGCGCCCGGAAACTTTACACGCAGCTGCTCACCAAATCCGGTTGCATCGTGATGGATGACGAAACATACGTCAAGGCCGACTTCCGTCAACTTCCTGGGCAAGAATATTTCGTTGCCAAGTCGAAGTTCGATGTTCCGGAGGATGTTCGAAAGAAGAAACTATCGAAATTTGCAAAGAAGTTTCTAATCTGGCAGGCGATTTGCGGATGTGGTGAAATAAGTGCTCCCTTCATCACTTCCGGAACAATAAACGGTGCGATTTACACGGAAGAGTGCCTTAAGAAGCGTCTCTTGCCATTCATTAAGAAGCACAAAGGATCAACTCTGTTTTGGCCTGATCTAGCATCCTGCCACTACGCTCGAAACGTATTGGAGTGGTACCGAGCCAACGGAGTCAATTTTGTGCCAAAGGATATGGACCCACCAAATTCACCGGAACTTCGTCCAATTGAAAAATTCTGGGCGATTATGAAAACGGAACTTCGCAAACATCCCAAAACTATAAAAACAGAGCTAGAATTGAAGAAAATTTGGGTAAAAACAACAAAAACACTGGGAAAATCGGATGTACAAAATTTGATGGGTGGAGTGAAAAGGAAGGTGCGGGAATTCGGGATGGGAGACGAAATTGAATAAAACAAATGTTGTAAATCAAAACTCATTAGTAGTTCTTCATTTCCTGAAAATTTCAAGAAAATCCGATAATCAGTTTAATTTTGATGAGTATATATGTGTGTGCCATTTTTATCGAATACACCCTTCACGACAAAATTTAATGGTTTGTTCCACTGTAAACTATTCATCCGTACATAAAACCATTGCCAGCTAGTGGTTCAATACCAATATCCATACATATTTTAGCCAGTTCCTGATTTCACATGAGCCGGCACTTACCTCCAAAGATCAACTTATACCGTCCTAGTCCATGCTCGTTCATGAACTCGGTCATCTCAAAATACATCAACTGCTATACTCACAACAGCCAGTCATTAGTAATTATGCAGCAACACTACTCGCAAAAGGCCTTGACCGTGTGATTTTCAGAAGCCAGCAGTCTTGTATTAAAGCTAAATATAAGACTGCTTCCATCTGTAAATAAACCAAAGAGTTTCCCACCACCCGAATATCAAAGCGGAAAGGCAGTTCGTTGTACACCATCACGAATATGTACGATGATAACCTTAACATTGCCTTTGACCACTAAATTACCACCATGTCGTGTCGGGCATTCTTCTGTAGTACCTATTGCTAGGACTGGGTCGGTTTACTTGCTTCCGTTTGTTTACAATTGCAATTATGGCAAACTTTTTGGAATAACCACAATATCAAACACCTAAAATGTCTATGATTAAATGTTGCACCAATTGATTAAAAAAGCTTTTTTTATTTATTTATTTACACATTTGTATAGACCTATAAGATATGTATAAGAGGTAACGTATGTCGCAATCAATGGGCGTTGTAATGTTCAATCTGAGAATGTAAGAATATTTTTCTTATTTGCTAGGTTTTTAAAAAAAGGAAGTCAAGCTTTCAACTGATTTTCATGCATTGCATCATGGTAGCACTCCATTTTTGCTAGATATTTACATATTTTGGCCATAAATTCATTATATTTTTTACTCCGTTTCATCTAACCTCCAAATGCAAAATAGTTTATGCTCAAAACCGTTGAATATTGAACCGTAGAAATGTTCAAAGAACGCTATGCCGAGAGTATTTGGAATGTTCCACTTCAGACGTAATAGCCACAGAAAAGATTCATTACCAACATTTTACGATAATAAATCCATCACTTTTGTTCAAGTCACTGTGTACATCAAATCGAACCCCGAGCTCATAATTCATTTCCTCGCTAGTCTCGTGTGAAAAATGGGCACTTATGGAATGGAGCCATAGTTATGGATGAAAGAGACTGACAGTAAACATTACACAATGATGTTTGCAGGCATCCATGGCTTGATAGGACGGGACGGGAAATGAGCTAATCTAAGCTCGTGGGTTGCATTTTTAATGCATCGTAAACATATTTGATGTAATGCATATTTATTTGGCATAGAAACTTCATCTTGAGTATCGCTACTGTGTTTAGCGCTCGCGGGCATCTTGACACACACCGCAAGCACACAATAAGCTAATCAAGACGACCCACCAAGACAAACCACTTCTCGCAAGATGAGTCAACTTGGCAAAAATCATCCATTGCACATGTGGAATGAATGAGTAAACTTTCACACGCTCGTCGGCATCGTTGTTCGTCGCTCAGCAATCGGTATTTTTATGCTGATGACTTCAGTTTGCATTCTGTTCGAGCAGTCGTAAAAGGGGGCTCCACACGATTTCTTTGGACTAACTTATGCTGCGGTTAATGAATGAATAGCTTTTGAATGGTTCTCAATTCCGAGAGTGGGAGTTCTCCTGAATTGAGGTGTTTTTTTTCTCCATAGAGCATTAGAACGAAGGTTGAAATGATCACCTTGCGTTTCATTAGTCTAAACACACCTATTTGTGAACTATTACCGAACACCAGCTCGGTTGTTCGGTCCTATACCGTTGGTTTCCATTGTGCGATCAAGAACTATTTTATGAGTGCATCTCAAGCAGTCTCCCGAATGAATGAATTCTCTAACATACAAAGGAATTCTATAACTGTGCGAAAACAGGTGTGTAAGCGGAAAAACGCAATCTTTTAACCGTTATTCGGCAGAGCCGCAAATCTGCCGCAAGCATGGAAAGAACCGTTCGAAAATCAATCAATCAGGCGAACAATATTCAAATCAAAGCAGACAGTTTTAAATAAATTTCCTCCCAAATTGCCATCAATTCGATATCGCTCATAATGACACCCGGATGTCTCATTAGCATTAGCCTACTGCTACGAAAATCCGATTACATAAGCTCACTCCGATCGGCTCTCTAGCGTGTGGGTGACCTTCTGTGAAAGCCCGTACATTTTTAGTATAAAAAAGTAACACTTACCTCTTGAGGAAATCGGAGTATTCGGCCTGCCGGATCAACCCGGTGCGCATCATGATCGTTTGGAAGCATTGTCGCTCGACGGCCCACAGCTTGCAGTCGGTGGCCGCGGTGATGGTTGCCGTTCGCTGGCAATGGTAAAGGATGGCCAGCTCGCCGAGTACCTTCGCGCCCGATAGCGTCGAGAGGTACTTTCCTTCCCGGGACACTTCGACGCGACCCTCTGGAAAAAAAACACGGGGAAGGGAGAGAAGAAGACTTGTTAAATAATTTGTACTGTAGCGATGGGATCTGGGATTTATCTAGGGAAGTGAATCATAAAAGTAACTGGCAGAGCGCTAGCAGATTAAGGTGTGAAATAAATAAATTGAAACAAAATGAATTTATAACGGAGTGTAAAGAATGGAAGATAGGCAAAGTTTCGGGTGGTTTCAATCTTCCAACAATTGTGTGATATTAATATTTTTCTTTATTATAGAGGACAGCATGACATGACAAAAGAGAACCCAAAAATGGGAAAGTTAAAATCTCTCAAATGGAGGTAATTTCAAACATCGCGTGAGAAATTTGATTACTACTAGAGAGAATAATGATTGTTGTATAGAATCAGGTTTCTTTCATTTATAACTCTGCAAAATCCAAAACGCTAATTTGTGTATAGGAAACAATGGAGATAGCTCATTTTTCCAATCAATATTTAAATTGGGTGAAAATACTGGTTTTACATAAAAAATCAGAAATATGTAGGATGACAAATCTGCACAGGTTGTTGAAAGTCACTTAGATAAAGATTCAAAAAATCTCTTCGTTTACAGGCGACCTTCATTAGATCCCAAGTAGAACATTGCAATCATAATTAGTTGTAGTAACTTGATTATGACTTAACAAGTCATATTTATGTTATCTTAATCGAAAGGCAACAAGTGTGCTACTAAGGTTTTCAAAGAAGAAGAAAAAGAGTACATGTAAGAAAATATATCTGTAAAACATTATGTTGGTCGAAACATTACCCACTATACCTAGTCATATTTACAATGAACACATAGAAAGTTGGAAACCTTTCAAACCTTCACCGCACGCCGTCAAAACTAATTCTAAATAAAAACATTATTTTGTCTATGGCTATTAAAAAATGAACGAATTGGAACGAACTCAACATGTTTTACTCGTCAATAAGGTGAATGAGTGTCCTCACCTTGTTCGTACTGCTAAAATATCGCATGAGACTCGTTATAGTCACAATCATATGCGGGATTTAGTTCCCCTATCCTGTATGGTATTGGAATTCCTTAAGAAAAGCTGTGCCTCCGATACTAAGCAATTTACAATTTCGCTCTAAGTGAAAGGCTGATTAGGACTTTTAGGTTTATCTTCACAATCGGAATTTTTGAGGCCACCTCTCAGAGTCTGTTTGAAATAAAAGATTTCTTTTTTAATAATTTTTATAATAAAAAAAAAAATTTCAGACGCCAAAATGAAAACTCGTCACTTCTCCAACACAGTCCACTGCGAAAAGTTTACCAAGCTGTTTGGGGGATGAAACAAGATTTTCACATTAGACCAAGAATGTTAGATGCCTCTAGGAAATATCTTTAGTAAGTAAGACGAAATCTCGCTCAACTTTCATTATCCAGTCACATTTTAAGTTTTATGAAGATGTTTAAAACTTCTTGAAACCTACATTTATAAAACCGTGGCCTAGACCGTTTTTCCTCAATAATAATGAACAAAACCTAAACAATACCAGAATCTGCCTAGTGAGGATGAGCCAGGAAGGGATTTTAAAGAGGCATTTCAAGATTGATAGCTTATAAAGACTGTCCACGTTAAATTTCGGACACCGAAATAATAGCAGCAAAAGAAAATCTACACATAATTCAACAACCCTATTCTTTATTTCACAATAATAGAATTATATCTACATTAGAAACAGTTAATTAAGACGTTAATCCTTCTTTCTGTAAAGTTCTCGTACTTTCTGTGGTACACTCGCCATCAGGTTCCGTACGGTATCTTCAGATACGTCCACCGTGACGATTCTCCATCTTCTCTTGAAATCATCGGTACCATTTGCTTTCTTCTTAGTTTCCATGAGTTTCCGCTTAACTAGAGCCCAATACTTCTCTATTGGGCGAAGTTCTGGACAGTTTGGTGAATTGGGTTTTTGGCACGTATTTGACCTCTTGTACCTTATACCATTCCAGGACGGATTTCGCATAGTGACAAGAAGCCAAATCAGGCCAAAACAGAGCTGGAGAGTCGTTGCCTCTGATAAACCGTAGCAACTGCTTTTGCAGACATTCTTTTTCGTACACATCCTTAACCATCTCATATTTTATTTGAGATTCAAACCAACCAACAAAAAAAAGTATTTTCCCCTTATAAAACTTTTTTCTTGGTATTGATAGTGCCGGTAGAGACGAAACTTTTAGATTTTCGACCACAACTACATATGGCCTGCCAAATCAAATACTTCTTCGGGAACTTGGACACTTTCTTTGTCCGGAAATGCTGGGCAACGCCAAACCCGGAAGCTGTTTAAAGTCTTCGAGTACGTATGATTCGTCGTCCATTATGATACAAGAAAATGTTTGCAAACAATTGGTGTAAAGCTCCTTAGCACGACTTTTTGCAGTAATTTTTGCTTGTCATCACGGTTGGGCACCTTTTTCATTTTGTACGCTTTCAGTTCACCTCTGCGTCCCTTTTTGTACGTATGATTTTGACTTCCCAACCTTGCGGGCTACATTTCGCACAGAAAGATTAGGATTTTTCTCAATAATGGCTACCACCTTCTTGTCCATTTGTCGGGAGCATACTTTTCGATTTATTTCACTTCCAACCATCCGATCCTCAGTCAAGCGCTGGTCAAATAATCTGCAAAACAAAACACGGTTCTTTTGGTAGTTTTAGTTTCTTGGCAAGATTGCGTACCGATAAATTCGGGTTTTGCTGCCGTTCGTCCAAATGCGTTTGCGCACTTCCACTTGATTCGACGCCATTTTACTGAATGTAACAAGAATGTAAACATGTTGTACCATGAAATAAAGTGGAGAGTTTCAGCTCATGTAAGAGAAACGTTTCAGCGATCCGTGAAATAATTCAAAATCTACACTGAAAGAAAAGTGTCCGAAATTTAACGTGGACAGGCTATAAGAAGAGCCTTGCAAATAACTAGAAAATCATGTTTCCACAGTCTAGACAACACAAACCTTCTTATTTTTTTTTTATATCCACTAATCGCAGAACTCATTACTGGCCCTATAAAAATAAAAAAAAAAAAAAAAAAAAAAAAAAAAAAAATAAAAAAAAAAAAAAAAAAGAAAATCATGTTATGACTAGGATCAAAGCAATATGGTATCAATACGGTGGTAGACATTTATTAAGCAGACTCTCAGTGTTTCTTTGTAGGGTAAATGTACCAGTTATGGCTATACCTTCCTTCATATTATAGTGTGTTCCAGTTATTGCCTTTGGAATTCCATAGGCCATAATTGGAACACACCATAATTAGAACACATCATAATAGGAACGTATAACCAAAACTGGTACACTCACCCTATTGCAGAAATAACACACAACCCAATTAACGTGTGGCCACTAAAATTTTGGATTTTTTTTTAGACCCCTACGCTCAACAACAAACTAGGTCAGAGAGAAATGAGAGTGCGTATGTGTTAGCTGTCTCTCTCTCTCTCTCCTCTTTCTGGTAGTATTTTTTGTTTTGTTTATGCTTGCTCAATTTTGTTCAAAATGCCGTTGAAACTAGAAGCATTTCGCAAGCGCGTTGTAAAGATCTATGAACTGCACAGAAATCTCGGCAAAAAGTATAGGGTACAACATTTTATAAGCAAAAATGTGGCGGCTTCGACTGGTTACCATTTCCTAAGATCCCCAAAAACTACTTGCAAACAAGGTAGTCGAAGACCAGTCAGAATTATGGACGCAAAAGGACTTCAACAACAAGGTTTCACTGAGCCAACGGGATACCGCAACTGTTCTCACCAGTACATCTAGAAAACATTGAAAAGAATCGTAATAAAGTGTCGAAAGAAGACAAGGGCCCCGGGATATACTGAGACACAGATTTCGACGCTGAAATCCCGCTGGTTGATAATTTTTTTTTTCGAAAAATGCTTTATTTTGGACGACCCTCTTTCGAAGACGTACATTTCCGGAAACGTTCGATACTATTCCATGGATAGTTCTACTGCATCCCCGAACATAATATAAGTTTAAACATAAGATTGAACAGAAAGTGATGCTGTACATTGCCATTTCCGAGAGAGGTACCAGAACGAACGTTTGAAGAAAATGTTGATCCCGTTTCTACAAAAACATCATGTAGATGGACTATACGTGTTTCGATCGGATAAAGCGTCATCGCATCACGCCAAAATAACCCAATCGTCCATGAATACCCATTCGATCCTAGTTGTACCCAAGAAACACAACCCGACTAATTAGCCTCAGTGTCGCTCAATCGAAGATTTCTTCAGGATTTTGAGCTCTTTAGTGTACAAAAATAACTGGAGAACCACGAATAGCGAACAGTTGATTGGTAGAATCAAGAGATGCATTCGCAAAATTGACATGAAGGCAACGCTCCTGTTCCGAAATCGAATGGAAGCTTCGCCGAACAGCCGATTACGGACCGTTTTCAAATGTTCACTAATTTTTTTTTCAACAATGGACAATGTATCTGATTCAATGAGTCAGATCTTCTTGAAGTATGTTTGTCTTTTTTTGACAACTTGAGAAAGAAATTCAAAAATTTTAGTTGCCACCCGTTATCTTTTTTCGATCTGTAGGATCCGTTTCTTTTATTTTCAACAAATTCAGCATAAAAACTAAACATTGGCTCACGTTCGAATACATGGATATAGATAGCTTTTGCAGTGTTGCCATGTAGATTTTGGCCCTACACTCTTGAATTGCAGTCTTAAAGCAAATGCTATTAACATGACGTCCGTTTGTATAAACCATTGCAGCCAAGATTCCCCACAGGTTTTTGATGGAATTGCAATCTGGACTGCATGCTGGCCAGTTCAGTAGTGGAATGTTTTTCTCAACAAACCACGATTTGAATCGCTTGGAGACGTGAACAGATGCATTGTCCTGCTGAAAAACGATATCGTCATTCGCGTCGATCTCAATATGACCGTTCAAAACATCTTCCAAAAGCTCCAGGTACATGTTGGAATTCATTCGGGTTGAACTGAAACAAATAGGACGCTTAGCATGGTAAGAGAAGGCACCCCAAACCATCAATCTTCCACCCCCAAAGTTTCGATTCGATCCCACGAGACCAGTTTTAAATCATGCCAGTAGCAACTGTAACAGACCGTCTAAATTAAACTTCTTCTTCTTGCAGATTCTTCCATTTGATGTTTGGCGATTCATTCAAAATCCGAGAAATTTATCGAAGAGCCACCGGACCATCTAGTTTTTGCTTTATTTGGGAGTAGGACTGCCGATTCTGTGCGGCTTCATGTCTGATTTGGCCTTTAAGTCTCAAAGAAGCTTTGCTGCGCCCTGTGGTAAGAGGTTTAATGCCATATTTTCGACTAATTTTTGGTGCGAATGAGATATTAGAGTAACCTTCTTCCTTGAGGAACCTAATAATACGCCGTTCTTTCTCCGTTAGACGAGTGTCTTTCGCCATTCCTAATATTATAACATTTATCATTTTTCAACAAACATTAAATGTCATACGATTGACGCACCTTACTGATTGTAAATTGTTTTACCGATACGTGTTAGAATCTGCTGGAAAACCGCGATATTTTAAGAAAAAAAAAAACGGTTTCTTTTGAAACTTGGCTAAACGAATGTCTATAGTGTTGAAACGTTGTTTGAATGTTTACATCGGTCGTTATCGGTCTGATGTGTGTTTGCGCGCAAACTGTTTCCTTCTCTGTAAGCTCAGCGAAATAAACTTTCGATATTCATAAGAATTCATTATGATTATTTGCAACAAGAAATCAGTATGAATTTCATTAATTTGCTTTATGAAACATAATGATGTAGAACAAATAAAAATATTGTGCAAGCTGAATTCGAACCTTGAACGTTGAGGTTAGGGGTTCAGTGACTTGACCACTAGTATATATCAACACCTTATGAAATTCTTAAGTTTATTTGCCTGAGTGAACACTCTGCAAGTTTCAAAAACTATTTTTTTGGCTTAAAAATTTCTTTGGTCTAGTTTATCGTAAACTTTACCCGGATTTCATGAGACACTCCGTTGAAAAGCGAAGCAGTGCCGCAGCGCTCTGGCGAGCGCCCAGAAAGCTCGACCGTTATCGACAGAACGGGCGATCTTTTTAGTTTTGTTTTACTACCGCGTATTACCAAGTGGCTCTGGTATCGTATTAACTAAGTTTTGATGTTTCCTTCACATTTCATCCCGTCTGTGGCAACCTGTCATTAGATAAACACGTTTCTCGGGCGCGCAGGCAGTTTTGCGGCAAAAATGACAAATAAACGGCTAAAACTAAGGCAGAATGGGTCAAAGGATAATGAGTCCCGGTCACAACGCAGTTCTTTGAAAGGACGCCGTCCACTTAATCGGTATTTATTTATTTATTCATACATCCCCTTGTAAACAACCGAATAATTACTCGTAATATTAGGTATTCCTTGGAAGGTAATGTGGACGGTGTTTCACCATCGGCCAAAAAGCTTCGATCATCGAAAGACGACGAGATCATCGTGAATGACAGTTTTGACTACCGGCTCGTCGAATTCCTCAGCGTTTTCACTGCCCTGGCAAATTTAGTAGTGTGCAAAAAGTGCGGTTCCGATGTGAGATTTATAGAAACTGGTATCCGCGATCTGGAGTTTAAGATCGCAATGTGCTGTGCGGCTCGCGATCCACAGTACATAAGTTCCAGTCCGTCAAGTTCGAGTCCACGCTTTCGACATCAATCGTCGTATTGTCTTCGTCCTGAAGTCTTACTTCGTGAGCTAGTAAAGAAGACCAAATAACTCAGCAGCAAGGGAAAATTGGCCGGAAAATTAATAGATGACCTCACCATCTATTCATGGACATGGACTTGCTATCAGGAGGAACTCGGCATTGACAGCGGATATGAAAAGGGGACTGATGGCAACATTGCACCACAAGATATTCACGGACGAGGAACCACAACATGACGGCTGCCCGGAAGGAGCGGATTCCTGGTGCACATGGCAGAAAGCAAAATTAAACGGCGTGCTCAGTAACTACAAACACAAACCAGCTATGAAAAAGAAAATTTACGCAGCCTTCTTTCCTGTCTATCGAGATCTGAGTCACGATGAACCATTTGAACGTTGTCTCGGCAGATATACGCAAAACGCCAATTAAAGCTTCAACGCTAGCATCTGGGCGCGGTCTCCAAAAACTATTCACAGCGGCAAGGAAGTTGTTGAAATTGCTACAAATTTGGCAATTTCAACGAGGGACTGAGCGAAATTCTCAAAGTTATGAGAGTACTGCAGCTAGACTTCAGCCCGGTTGTCGAAAGGCGCGAAGGATGCCAGGAGGAGCTTATTGGCGGTCATGAAGTGGAAAGAACTCGAGGAACGAGCTGTCGAAGGGATTTGTTATGGGCCCGGCATAGCAGACTGAAGGTATGTTGATGAATTTCTAATCTAATCTAATCTAATCTCACACTATTTTTTTATTTTTCAACTTAATCAATAAATCCTAGGTACGATGACAGGAAACTTAACGGATATTAAGGGAAAAATATCGATTTTGTTCTAGCTTTAACGGTGCGACCTCTATGATGTTCGACGATCAGCAGGTTGCTGTCAGAGGTGCCACTCTACACCTGATGTGACTGAAGGAGTACCCAAACGTAGGCCAAACAATTTTTTTTGTAGCTGGAAAACGGCAGAATAAAGCTATTCTTTCCATTTTTTTATTCATTTATGGTCATCTTTAAAAAACCCCCAAAAATCACCTTTTTTTCCAGGCCGGCAGATTGTACCACCCCCTTAAGTACACTACCACAACGATCAAAGATATCCCAACTGAAAACATGTTTTATTTAAGACATTTAAAAAAATCATAGCGCTTGACTTAACAAATGTCTATCACTGTACTAACCAAGATCAAGGGAAAGCGTTGAATTCGATTATTGAAAATTCAGTAAATTAGATTTTTATAACAGATCGCCGGTTCACTTTTTATTGAAATTAAACAATTAGGTTCTACTAAGCGAGTCTAAAAGAACTTCTTCGATAAATAGACAACTATAAACAACTATCATTTTTTTGGTTACTCAATTTGCGCAATAATACAACTATCCATTTTTTGTTAACGGAATTTACATTTGTTTAGCTTCCTTCTCACGTGCCTACGAATCGTTTTTTCCGCATCTAACTTGCATAGGGAGATTTACCTACTCAAGGCTAGCTTAGTAGCCCGAGTAGAGTTTGAGATCAAATAGAAAAGTTAATATGATGTTGTGATGTTGCTGATAATGATGACTCAGGTTGCTGTCGTTTTGGCCGTTTTAACGGTTAAAGATCAAAATTTATAGCATACATTTATTAATGTGACAACAAATTAAAAACTGATCTTGCTATCAGTGAGAGCAAATTGCAAAGGCAATTTGCTGTACATTTTTTCCCGTTGAAAGGAAAATGAGTATTCCACTTGATACAATACATTGAAAACAAAACTACTTTTCTCAATGAAAAGTGAACTCAAGATTACAGCAAGATGAAAACTAAATTTGTTATCAAATTTGACAATTGTAAAGTGAAATTAAATTTTGATTTCAAAATAAGTTTTCGAAATGCTATCTTTATGATGTTAGACTTTACTCGGGAGGGCTCACCCTGTCATGAGTATTTTCGCAGTGTCGTGCACACGTCTTTCTTTTTTGTTTGTTTACATTTATTAGCTTCGTGATCCTCTATTTCTATTTTTGCAAGGATCTTCCAGCTTTCGGCGCAGCAAAGTGAGTTTCCCACACGCTGGAAACACTCGTATATATTTCCGATCCACAAAAAGGAGATAAACGGGACATTGTCAATTACCGTGGTATCACCTCACTGTGCGCATGTTCAAAGGTATTCGAAATTATTATAAAAAGTTCCTTGTTTGAGTGCTGTAAAAACTACATCGATTCTGATCAACACGGCTTTTATCCGAAACGATCGATTTCCACGAACCAGGTTCAGTTTACTTCTAACTGCCTGTGTTGTATTGATTCTGGATGGCAGGTTGATGCTGCGTATATGGATCTAAAGGCTGCGTTTGATACGGTGGATCATGAAATTCTGTTTGCTAAGCTGAACATACTCGGCGTATCATCTGCCACTGTGGACTGGTTCAGGTCTTACTTGGTGAATCGCTCAGTACGGGTTAAGATTGGCACGTCGGAGTCGGAAGCTTTCACAAATAATTCGGGAGTTCCGCAAGGCAGCAACCTTGGTCCACTGCTTTTCTCGATCTTCATAAACGATGTCATCTTCTTATCACCACCAGGATCCCGCTAAAATTAGCAAAACTATAAAAAGTCTATCAGACTGTGCCGACTTGCGGCATATGTTGTGTATTTTCGCCGATTGGTGCTCAAGGAATCTGATGGGCTTAAGCATTGAAAAATGCAACATATCATATCATATCACCGGAAAAACGCACCAATCATTTTCGACTATGTCCTCTCCGGGCAATCACTCACTCGCGTTCAACACATCAAGGATCTCGGGGATATTCTGGATAATGGACTGACATTCAGATTTCACTACAACGACATTGTGTCCAGAGCTAATCGTCAGTTGGGCTTTATTTTTAAAATTACCGACGAGTTTCGCAATCCGCTCTACTTCAGGTCACTTTATTGCTCACTTGTACGTTCCATACTGGAATCATGTGCTATTGTATGGTGCTCTTTCCAGGCCATATGGATCGCCAGAATCGAAGCAATACAACGAAAGTTCGTAAGATACGCTCTTCGCTTTCTCAGGTGGCGTGATCCTACGAACCTGCCTCCGTATGAAGAGCGTTGCCGTCTGCTTAATATCGAACTACTTGAGGTGAGACGAAAGGCCGCTCAGGCTTTGTTTGCTGGGAAGCTGCCCAGGTATGACATTGACTGTCCGGCACTGCTGTCACTGTTAAACTTGTACGCTCCCGAGAGACCTCTTCGTCAACGTGTATTTTGCATTTTGAGCCACAGAACAACAACTATGCACTCCACGAACCAATTCGAGTAATCAGCCAGCGTTTCAACGAGCTCTTCAATATGTTCGACTTCAACTTATCTGCTGACGTGTTACGTCATCGAGAACTTGACTCTTTCCGTACTTCTGGCCGTAACCAAGTAGTTTAAGTTTTTTATTCATTTAGACATTTGTTGTCAGTTGAATTATTGTGATAAATAAAATAAAATGAAATAAAATTACAAAGGACAGAATTATCCAGAACGGCTTGAAGGTGTTTTTATAAAACGCCAAAGTTCTCAAGTGAATGCAACTATTTTTTTCTATTGATTTATTTATTAGGCTCAGGCGCCAGAGGGCATAACGGAGCCGAAATCATATTGTTTATATGATACCTATTTTGTTTTTGCTTTAAATAACTAGTTTAGTTTGGGGAACCAAAGTACTCGCGGTTTATTCAAGGCTAGGGATAAAAATTTTATAATAGAATTGCAAAGGATAATAGAGTATTAGTTTTGTAGATCGCAAACCGTTAAAGAGCTGCAGTTGATGGTGAGCTTAGCGAGAAGAGGATGTTTGAAAAGACAGGGAATTGACCGCAGAGAAGGAACAGCAATCAGATTCTAACATCAACTCTCTTTAATAATCAATAGATTAGATTCATGCACTCTAAATCAAGGCCCGCCAACACTTGGGTTGTTTTCCTCGAAGCTGGAGCGTTTCAATTAGCTCAAATCTGGCTTTCAGATGCTTGCTGCATTTCCACACTGACATGGTCAATATCTTGACAGTTCCTGCCGCAAACACAACGATTGCTGTCCAAAAGTCCAATTCGGAAAATATGTGCATTCAGTGAGTAGTGCTTGGACATTAGTCGGCACATAACACGAATGAAATCCCCTTAAACCATGCTTTCTTCGATACTTGAACAAGAATTGAATGCAACCATCAACCCAGTTCCCCATCTCTCCATATACGTTGCCAGCTAATCAAGGTCTTTTGACGAGCCAATTAGAAAAAAAATCATTGAAGGCGATTTGACGCTTGTTAACATCGCCTTCTATAGCGCCCACTTTAGCCAGTGAGTCTGCTTTCTCATTGCCCTGAATCGAGCAATGTAAGGAACCCAAGCCATGGTGATAGATAGTGGCGTTTAGAAAAAAGCACTCGAGCTTCTACGTATTCCATATAATAAATACATTCAGTGCTTGACCAACTTCATTGACCGAACAGCCTCCAGAAAGCTTAAATAGACTGTCGATGAAAATGAAGTAGTGCTCAGGTGGAAGAGAAGCAGTATGTTCTAGAGCATAGTATATAGCTGCTAGTTAGGCAACATATACACACTACCAAAATGTCATGTAAATTTCTGTCCCCTGAGACCGACACATGCGAGCGTCCTTTAGCACATAAGAACGAGAATGAGACGGGAAAATAAATTCAATCAAACACATCTTTTGTGGAATTGCGTATGTGTCAGTTTCAGGGGACATAATTTTACACGAAATCTTTCTTTACGTTTCTAGATTTTTTACAGACATACATTACGTCTCGTGTAAAAATCATAATTTCTAAGTGTGTACCAAACATGGTTTTTGTAGCATTAATCAGGCGCTTTGAACCGTGTTAAAAATACCAAAATCGCTTAAATCATCTGTTTTTAACCCGTCTGTAAAGAACTTCCGGTCCTCGCTGACGTGCCCATTTTTCTTGCAAAGATTGGAAGTATCACCTCCGCACGATGGTTATTTGAGATCCCGACGATCTTAACCCTCATTGACAGATCAAAAGCCACAGTGGAAGTGTGGCTCACCTCCAGCGTTATGTACCAGTAGTGCACACTCATAAAACGGGTTTGAGCACTTTTTTCGAGCAGCTTTTCAAAGGTATCCATGATCGATGGATTTAAAACCTTGCATCGGATGAACAACTGAAGCATTAATTCCGCGAAACGATCTGTCAATGACTGTACTCCTGCAAGTACCTCTATACTCATGGTATGAGTTGAGTTCATGCAACCTAGTGCGATCCAAAGACAATGATACCGAATTCGTTGAATCTTCAGTAGATGTTTTTTTTTTGCCGCGGATTGATTATGAGCATGATTGACCGCCCGATAGCTGCTATTCCGTTATTGCCAGATCAGCTGTATTTAAACAGAGAACTAAAAGATGATGTTTGGGACAAACATACATCTTCAATGTATACGAACAGGTGATGTCAATGTTATAATAGGCAAAACTTGCGCCGGCCTCGTTCGAATCCGGGGACAAGTAGGGAATTCCACTTCCACGAGAAATCTCGGGGATGTTGGATAAAATGGTTGGGTTTGCAACAGGATCCGTTAAACGGTGTGCTGAATTCAACTGACGTCGGCAGCGAATAAGATATTTTACTATGTACAGGGATCCACGGTAAGATTATTCAAATTTTGGCACCAATTTGAGCCAACAGGAAGGATGCTGTTGGGATTACTCACAAATATGAGTAGTTTATTTCAGCAGAATACAAAAATTCGTTAAAACATCGAGTTTGAGACCGATTGAAACCAACAGTAAGCATGCTGTTGGAGTTACTCACAAGTGTGGGTGGTTTATTTCAATGGAATGTGTTTTTTCCGCGGGTTGAAAACAAAAAATACCGTATTCTAAAACCGACAGAATAGTTGTTCAGTACAGCTTGATCAGATTTTATTTAAAATCGAACCAGACTCCGAGATATTTATTTAGTACGGTTAGGAACTTTTTGGAACCTTAAGTTGCTTTTTTGCTTCTTTAAGCTTCTTAAGCTGCATTGAAGTTCAACAGAAACTATATTTGAACTTTAAGGAACTTGAATGCTGGTTGTGACAAGTAATGTTGATTTTTTGATTTTTTGTAAATTGAACCTTCAAAACTATTGTGTTGTTATTTGCTGCAAATAGATTATTTTTTACAAGGTTTGTCATATATAAATCTTGTGAAGTATTGCATGATATTATAACAAACATTCTTCTTTTTCTAAGGATTTTACGCTTCTGTAGCGAGGATTTTACGTTTTTGATCTATATATTTGTATCATTACAATTATCATTACAAGTTAATTTTGTACTTGAGCCATCATTGACAGAATTAAAAAAAAAACAAATATCTGCCAATGTGATAGTGGCTTTTCCAAGTATAACTATTTCTTTCCGGAATGCAGATTGAAGCCTACGGGATATCTTTCAAAGTTTTTCTAAAATGTAATTGCTATTGATTAATTTTTCAGGAACATTTCCACTCGTGTGCAAACGCTACCTATCTAAAAAACCCTCCATCACTGTTACCTGTAAGAAATTGAAACACTCTGGCGATTTCCTAAATTGCGTAACGTTATTTTAGGTGTTTTAGTTACCTTACACCTTACCTTACCTCCAGAATTTAATTATTAATCAAATAATTAATCGGATCACCGTTTGGTCGTTACATAATTTGATCCACGACTCATTTTCCAGCTAGTTAACAATTATGCAATTAGGTCATGCGTAACTTATCTTAAACATTTTCTCCCCGGTAGACCAAATTAATGTGATACCTGACAAAAAACAACGCACATGGACGGTCACGGACGATAAAGCTCAACTAACTTATCGGTACCACTTCCCACCGTTTTACAATGTAGCTCGCAAACATGAGTGCATCGATCAGTATGGGTGCATTGGCACTGCATTAAGTATGCAATAAACAAGCTACAAAACTACCACCCATAAGTCTTCCAAAAAAAAAAAACGAGTGCAAAAAATATTAAGTAGCTCCCTACACTGAGTTACGTCAGCCTGGGCCATCGATGTCCCACTCAAAACTTGGGTAAAGCGCGCGATCTGTGTTTTCATCCGGTAATTTCACCGGATTGTCTACAAATAGCAAGAGCTTGGCTCTTCGTCGTGCTTTTCCTCGTAGTTCAAATTTGCACTTACAACTACGTAGGTAATGGCCTCTGCTCGGTGGAACGTGCAAAATTATGCCCTCAACGATAATTTAAACCAAAACTTGGCCAATGACGAACAAAACATGTTTACGATTGTTTATTTGATTGGTCCAAAGTATGCACATCGATGGTATCATTTGCGTAGTTACCGGAAAATTCGGAACGGTGAAGGTGGTGCTCCGCAAAAAATGTGTTGTTGCACACCACCGAAGAGAAATTGCTTCCCATCAATTTGTGGATTTCAGTAGTCAGAAGGGCTGTGCAACCACCGACCAATCGAAAGAGGAAGTTTTTGTAAAGTTTTGTACAAACAGCTCAAATTGACCGTAAATAGAAAACAGTGGTTTCAACACTTGGAAGTAAATTTACGTGCTTTAGGTGTTGGTCAGCGTTTCTTTCGGCAATGGATTGCATTTTTTATTGGGTCGAGGAAAAGCGAGAGGAAAACAAAAACTATGCCGAAACTAATGAGCTTGTTTAACGTTCGATTCATTTTAATTTGTAGCCATATCAGTTTGATCGTTGCGCTCGTTAGTCCGTAATTTATGCAATTATGGATATGTTTAGTATCTTCGGGACTGGAAAATTTGCAAATTTGCAATTTTGTAACTTTATTCGATCCTCCATTACTTAATTCTGGTTAACATCCAAACTCAATGAATCAGTTTTCATATTGGTAAATGTCTTAAAGTTTTAAATATTCAAAATTATGGCAATGTTACAAAATGTCATTCATATTATCGTGAATGCAGTTGACATTTCTTTCAACGTGTCTGATGGTCTGATTTGTTTACTCACCGAACTATGTCAGACTCCCAGAAGGCTTTTAAATGTCAAGGTGTTATGAATATTTGCGGTCACAAGACAACACAATTTTGTAGAGCCTGAGACAGTTAATTTCCTCTTGTTACACATCACCATTATTTCCCAGCTGTTATTATTATCAGAAGGATACCGCATTCAGTTCACGCAAATGGCAAAACCTATAAAACATCTTCTTGCGTAACGTCATGAAATAGTTCATATATTGTTTTCATGACTTTCACCATAAGTCAGTCAAGTGTCAGGCGGTCAGCCGGCATGGTGCGATGACATTCTTTTATTGCAATATTTCACCCCATGCAAGGGGTGGACCAGACAAGCTTGACGAATGGCTATGAGGTAACTGACTCTCGGAATCACAAGCAAATTACTTGATAATTTATTCCGAGCTATTCACCGCGCATGTACATGGGTCATTAACATTTAACTAAAAGTAGATGCGACTGAGAGCAAAAGCTTTCTGCGGAATTAGTGAAGGTATGGAAAATTATGATTAGCGAAAACGTGTCATATTCAACATGAGTGTTTGAGAAGCATGATTTTATTTAACTGGTTTCCGGAAACAAATTGGGAAACAAATTTAGCTTGAATTTTAACGATGGGCTCAATATTTCCGAAATGTCGACCAGTGTGTTATTTTAAATAAATAACATAAATATACAGCGAAAACGTTTTTCAACTATGTTTCATAAGCGACATACAAACGAATATCTTGAAAACATCGTGCATGCTCTCTCTCGTGGAATAGTTCTCTCCTGTTTAGTCACTCACTTAGTAAGTTTTTTTAATATCAAATATTATTGCGTTCAAATCCCCTCTGAGATTTACGGCAGTGCATCAGCTATCAAACGATTGCAGTTACCAATAGCGAAAACATTGTATGCATACTCTTAAAAATAATGAAAATTATATGAGCTGTAATTCCTAAAAGATTTAAATTTATTGTCAATTAAAAGTAGACACAATATGATGCAATATAATGTCTTGTAATGAAATATCAATCAAGAACTTGAGAATAGATCATGAGGATTACACGACTATAAAATACAAAATACCACGGCTATAAACAGAAATAAAAATGCATGACTCATTTGTATGCCTTCTGCTGCCAGTATACACAGTAAATAAATTTGAAACTTAATGACAACGTAATTTGTAAATTGTAATCTACTCCAATTTTCCATTTACTTAAACGTAAACAAAATTCTCACCTAAGCCAGAAAGATCCATTCTTAATAATTTAATTTTTTTCTCTGCAGCTCAAGTTTAATTCACACGACGTATAATTTTATGCTAAAAATTGAATTTTCAATTTCAGATGCTTTAACTTTACATGCTTTTAACGTAAAACGACATCACCGTGCAGCGCTTGTCATTTCCTGAAAAGTATCGTGGCCGCCATTATTATCGGTGAGTTTAGGTCGAGGCAAATTTTAAGAAACAAAGTGAAAATGTTGTGTACTATTTGTAACTTTTCGGTGGAGGGCATTGCGAGCCTCTTGAGACACGTTCGTGTCCATCGAAATGTGATGTTCTTCAAGTGCCCGGTTGAAAATTGTGGAACAGTGTTATATTGTAGAAAATAATTAATCTTATATGATATGTTAAACATGTTTTTCATGTTTAATGTTTAATCGACTAAGTTTTTTATTTTTCATTTACATATACCCGATATGACAATAATATCAAATCCAAGTTAAACAAAACTGCTTATCTTTTATTAATTTATTTACTTCTGAAAGTAACAGCCCGAAACAGATTTTGCAACATAATCTCAATTTGGCCGTAAAGATGCGTAAAAATTACATTTGATTTCAATTTTACTGCTCGTATAAACTACATGTGATTTGAATTTTACAGAACGTTTAAAATTACATTCTGATGAAATGAAAAGAGCGTAAATTTCAAACTACATATAGAAATGCGCTATCAGTCATGTAGTCCATTTGTTACATCTTATAAAACAGAAAGTTACAGGTTTTATTCGAACTGTGTAGATGTTGTCAACACAGAAATAACAATTTAGCTTTGTATCTGGTCGGTGAAAGTCTTCTTCTAGCAGATGTTTTTTTTTGTAATGTGAATTTCATGTAAATTTTAGATTTTCTTAGACGCCCGCAAGCGAACCGCATAATAAGACTTAAATTTGACGTCTTTTCGTAAATTTACATGTACCAAAAATTGAACACGCATTTTTACATGACGTGCCGTAAAATTAATTCACACCATTTTTTTTTAATAGAATCTGATTAACAGAGAGAATTATTAAGTACTGATTTAGTGCTGTGTTTAGTATTATTTGATTTCAATCTTAATCTTACACAGATAAAAATAAACATGTAAAATGTTGCCAACAATAATGCACATACACAGCAAAAAATTATGAATATTACATGCGATGTAAAATGCTTTAATTTCAAAAATACATTAATGCAATCGATTGCTTTGATTAATTTTAAATTAAAATAATGTACAAAACTACAGCATTCATATACAATTAAAAATAAGTGCATATTCGTTGAAATATACATAAGTACACGTTGTTAGAAGAATAAATCACAGCACGCTCGTTTTTAAATGCTTGATCATACGAATTTACATGATCGTGTAAAAATATTCTCTCATTCAAGCTTAAGGCTACTACGCTGATTTGTTTTATTCAACTGCCATTCGTCATCCCTAAGCGACTCGACTGTTGTTTGCGACTCTGAAAATGAGAGCAGACTTAAAATCCGGTATACAAACCTGGTTTCTTGCTAATTGTAATAGGTAATTGCCGTTCCGTAATTGAATATAGGTAATTTTCAACCCATGTGCCGTGTACAACAAAGATTAGAATTGTGATTCCAATTTCTTCTCAGTTGAGGAACGTGTCGGCTAACTGGGCCAAGATTCTGATGAGAGACTATTTCGCTCAAGACGGGAGTCATTGACAGCAACATAAATATTGTAAAGTTGATTTTATTAGGATGCCACATGAAGCTAAAATGTGGTGGAGTTAAATTTATTCATTGAGTTGAATTTTTTTAGACGCGTATCTTTGGAAGAAATTAAAATGCTATGTTGGAAGAAGCTAACTATAGTTTCGTGGTGAAGAAATATTTCCTCGATTAGACCAAGGATTACAACCTCCTTGATAAAGGTGTTTTGATGAAAATAAAATGATTATTAATTTGTTAAATGTTACAAAGGTTGTACGGAATCAAATTGCACCACTTCTAAATGGCTGTAACTTCTTACCCGTTGGGTATTTTCTATTGAAATTTTGGGTGGAATTAGTTCAATGTGTATTTGTTTACGCTGTGTAAGTTTCACTAGCAGATGTGCAATCGATGCGAAGATGGAGTCGGAAGAACAGCAGCGGCGCAAAGAAATTTTCCGCACGTACCTCGAAAATCCGGATCTTTCTCATCGTGCCATCAGCAGGAAGCTGGAAATGGTACATTCTACGGTGTCTTGTGTTTCAAATCGGTACCACGAACGTTTGACCATCGATCGGAAAGAAAAAAGTGGCAAAAATTGATCTCCGTATCGTGTTAAGTATCACAAGCGGGTAGTTCAAGCTTTCAAGAGGAATCCCAACAGTTCAGATCGAGATGTGGCGAAGAAACTGAATCTAACCAAAACTTTCGTGCAAGATGCGAAAAAACGTAAAGGACTACACACGTACAAAGTCCAAAGTGCGCCTAATCGCGATGAACGGCAGAATACGGTTGGTAAAACACGTGCACGGAAGCTCTACACCCAGATGTTGACGAAACCACATTGCCTCGTTATGGACGATGAGACGTATGTAAAAGCAGACTTCCGGTAGCTTCCGGGGCTCCAGTTTTTCACTGATCACCATGAATTCGATGTCCCTGAGGACGTTAGAAAGCAGAAGATGTCAAAGTTTGCCAAAATATATATGATTTGGCAAGCAATTTGCGCGTGTGGAAAGCGGAGCACCCCATTTGTGACAACTGGAACGGTCAATGGGCAGGTGTACCTAAAGGAATGCCTCCAAAAGCGTGTACTTCCTCTTCTGAGGTCACACAATGGTCTTACGATTTTCTGGCCGGATTTAGCCTCGTGCCATGTCTCGAAAGAGGATTTGGAGTGCTACAAGGCTAAGGAGGTAAATTTCGTGCCGAAGCATCTCAAACCCCCGAACGCACCGGAACTGCGGCCAATTGAAAAGTACTGGGCCATCATGAAGCAGGCACTTCGGAAGCATCCTAAAGAAGTGAAATCGGAGGAAGATGAAGATGAAGATGGAGAATGAAGAAAAAATGGATTGCCACGCAAAAAAAAAAGTTGGTCGAAATGTACAGGACCTTATAAGTAGTGTAAAGAAGAAGGTTCGTGCATTTGGATATGGAATTGAAATTGATTCAAACAAATATGGGAAAATATTCATAAAATTTTTTTTTGCTCCCTGAAAGTTTGAAGAGGATTGGTTGAACGGGCGAATTTTGCCGAATATTTGTGTGTGTCGCAATTTGATTCCGTACACCCTTTA